>CM031235.1:771127398-771236250 GCA_018340775.1 Taxus wallichiana var. yunnanensis
TTTCCATTTAGGCTTAAGCTTCTATAATGTCTCCTCTGGTTCTTTTATGAAAACCTTAAAGGCCCACGATCCTGGGATCTCCCGTAAGTTTCTCAACCATGCTCCTCTATTCTTGCTACTCTGTTATTATTATTGTTATTTCTTATCCACTAAAATTTTCTACCAATTCTATGACACCGAATGAAAAATTATACGATCCCATGATCCTCATGTACCGATTCGTGTAAAAATCAGATAAGTACAAGTGAAGTTATCCTTCAATAATGAAGGTTTAGGCACTTTTGTTTCCTTCATAGAATTTACAAAATTAGTTGGATATATATTCTTAAACAAACTATTCAAATCTCCAAGAGAGTCTCGCATATTTTTTCGAACCATGTGATTACAAATAAAATAAAATAATGGAACACTAGAAACTTTGTATTCATGAAATTTCAAAGGGTAATTAATACAAAACATGTATAAATTGGGTATACAAAAGAGTAGAATAGAATATGACATGCTTCATAGTAGCATTCCGACTCCGTGAACAAAATTATACCATCAATCTTTATTTTGCATAATTAAACGGTGGACAAATGTGCCACGAAAAACCAATCATAATTGGGAGAGGGAGCGAGTAAATTGGTGTCGATTAGGATATACATGGTTTCACTACTTGCTTGATGGCATCAAGAGTTTTGTCATTGGTCTTGAAAGACTTTACAAGAACATTGTCGCTTATACCACTTGCAAAGAGATCAATGGGAAAAAAACACAGTCCTTGAATTGGCACTCTCGAATGCACATAAAGCAATGGCCTCCTCGTTATAAAACTTATTGAGTTTAAAATGGAGGAGACCTTTGAGAAAGATGAATAGATCTCCTACCTCAACTATCTAACCACCATGGATTCTCCTACCCACCATGGATTCTATCTAACTACTATGGAGGTTTTATTAAATAATGTTGCATGCGAGCTCATCTCCAACTAAAAAACGTGTGCTGGGAGGCTCATACTCACCTTCGAGACTTGCATTCTAGTGATTTCCTTAAAATAAGATATTCTATACTATTGACATTATGGTATGAGAAGATATCAAATAAAAATATCAATATAATCAATTTAACCTCTATCAACATGTAATTCATAATTTTAGAAAGGTAATACAATTCTGGTTAGGTTGTATTTAATTATTTTTTATAAAATTTACATATACATTGTTTTTCCATCTACGAGTACACATATCCTAATTTTATAAAAATGGTATGTCTATTCCAAGAACCTTATACCAAGATCGGGTACCCTTACTGTCTCCTAAGTAACTATGGTATTAACACACTTATTGATAGCAGAAGACAAAGAATTATTCAATGTATTAAACAAAAGAGCAAAGCCCCAAATATAAAGGTTGTGGGAGGAAGGAGGATAGTTATAACTGTCCATCAACAAAAATGTATTAAAATAAACTAATGCTAACATTCCCCCCTTAATACATTTTTTCTACATATGTACCCCCTAAAAAATCAAACTTCACCTTCTTTGAGAGGCTTGGTGAGAATATCTCGCAACCTAAAAATAAATAGGGTAGATCGAGCTGAATTTTATGGTTTAAGACCATTCACGAATGTAGTGACATTCGACCTCAATATGCTTTGTTTGATTCATGAAAAACATGATTCTTCATAAGATTCAACACACCTTGATTATCGCAGTTGAATGATGGGAGGTTTCTCTTCAGAATCCCTATATCTACAAGAATGCGACGTAACCAAATCACTTCATACACAACTCCTCGTGCAATGAGGTATTTAGCCTCAGTGGATGAGAGAGAAAAAATAGTTTGCTTCTTTTCTAATCCATGAGATAGGTCCAGATCTGAGATGAAAAACATACCTTGAAGTGGATTTCCTGTCATCAACGGATCTTGCATAGTCCGAGTCTGTATATCCCTGTAAGAAGAGCTGACTGTTCTTTTGATACTCTAAACCAAAGTCAACTATACTCGGAAATATCTCAACACATGCTTTCTGCTATCCAATGACATTTCTTCGGCTCCTGCATAAATTTGGTGAGATAGCTTAGTGCAAAGAAAAGATCTAGGCTTGGTATAAGTCAAGTAAATGAGACTCCCACAAGCTACTTGTAGTGAGTGCCATCTACCTATGGTGAATCTTAGAATCTAGATAATTGCAAACCTTTTTCCATAGGTGTGGACATTGGTTTACAATCTAACATTCCATACTTCTCCAGGAGAGTCTTGGCATATTTCATCTGGGAGATGAAGATATGATTCTTCTTCTGCCATATCTCTAAGCCAAGACAGTAGTGAAGTAGCCCCAAATTGGTCATGTCGAAGGATTTCTTTAGATCATTCTTTACATCATCCACAAGATTGTCAGAACTTCTTGTGATCACAAGATCATCTATGTACAAAACTAGAATAACAATCTCTGTTCCTACCTTCTTGATATACAAATTTGTATCTGAGGGGCTACGAGTGAATCCATGCTGTAATAGGTGATCATCAATTTTTATATACCATGCCCTAGTTACTTGTTTGAGTCCATAAAGTGACTTTATCGGATGACATACCTTTTGTGGTTGATGCTCATCTACAAACCCTTTAGTTTGGGCCATGTATACTTCTTCTTTGAGATCACCATTCAAAAAGCACTCTTGACATCCATCTCGCTGAATTTTTCATCCATTTTGTGCTACCGGTGCATAGATAAACTCGATGGTTTTGATCTTCGTAGTGGGTGCAAAGGTCTGTCATAGTTAATTCCTTCTGCTTTGAGCATAACCTTTCGCAACAAGTCGTGATTTGTGTTTGTCGATTGAACCATCTGCCTTATATTTTGTTTTGAAAATCCATTTGCAACCAATAATTTCTTACCTAGAGGTAGATCGACAAGTTCCCACATCTGATTCTAAGTAGGAATCATATTCAACATTCATAGCCGCTTCCAATGTGGTTGGTCTAATGCCTCATGAATAGTGTTAGGTTCGGTGCTATCAAGAACTAAACTCATGAGTGAAAAATTTACCTCATGTCTTTCTTGACTTCGTGTTATGACTCCCGTAGAAGTACCTGGAAGTGAGTTCAGGTGTGCATCCCCAATACTATTCTGGACCCATTTTGGATGTTGGTGTTGTTGCTGCTGATGTGAAGATGTGTTTTCTAGTGTGCCTAGATCAATGAATAAGTCTCCACTCAACTCTTCTTCTCTCTGATAAGAATCATCTTGCTCATCATCTGGATGTGTGAGCAATCTATGTGATGAGGTTGGTACTGAATCTCCATTGTGTGGTAGGGAGTCAAAGGATGACTCATCACACACCACATCTCGACTCTCGTAGATTTTCTTCGTCTCAAGATCCATGAGATGATATGCCTTTGAGGTAGTACTATACCCCAAGAAAAGACATGGCAATGTATTTGGATCGATCTTCTTTCTTTTCACATCTAGAATATGCATATATGAAGTACAACCAAAAACTCTCAAATGATAGATAGAAGGTTTATGACCAGTCCATACCTCTTCTGGTGTCCTATTCTGCAAGATCTTCGTGGGTGCTCGGTTGAGTAGATACATTGCTGTTTGGACTACTTCTGCCCAAAAATAATCCTCCAAATTGTCGGTGGAGAGAATACAATGAGCCATCTCCATGAAATTCTTGTTGTGTCGCTCGTAAATCCCATTCTGTTGGGGAGTGTAGTGTGGAGTTAGATGTTTTTGAACGCCATGCTACTTTAGGTATGATAAGAACTTCTTCGATACAAATTCCCCCTCGATCGAGCGAGGAGAAGGAGAGGCTTCCTGCAGAATACCCGGTGGCTTCTTTGGTAAAAGGTTTGGAAATTGGCAAATGCCTCACTCTTCTTCGAGAGAAAATATACCCACATTTTCCGTGAGTAATCATCAATGATGAGTGGAAGTATTCAAAACCTTAGAAGCCGGCTTTAAGGGGTCCACATAGATTAGTGTGTACAACCTTTGAAGATTCTCCGTAGAATGATAAGAGCTCTATTTGAATGGACCTCTCGTGTTGTTTTCCCCAAGACATCCTAGTGAAACAAGTAAGGAATGGGAGAGTGGAGGAAGCCCTCTTACCATTTCCTTGGCACTGAGCTGATGCAGAGCCTCGATAGAAAGATGACCATATCGAAAGTGCCATAGTGTAGTGGACTCCACCATTGAAGCAGAGAGAGCAATGTTAGATGAAGTGACCACATCCAGTGTAAATAGATGGCCCTTCATAAATGCTCGAGAAATAACTGAGTCTCCCTGGGAAATGATGTAGGACTTGACCCCTTTCTGAACAAATAATTTGACCCACATTCGATGATTAAGAAGCTGACTCATAGACAAGAGATTTGAGGTCAAACTTGGAACATATAGCACCTTCGTGAGTGTACATCTTCGTGTCCCAAGAGGAATGATGACATCACCAATCCCCGCCACAATATACTCTTGATTATCTACGATGGTGATCTGATCTCTAGTGGGCCGGTCACTGAGGGTATGGAACAACTTCTTATTCCCAATCATGTGTTTTTGGAACCTAAATCAATCAACCGAGACATTTTTCGATAGCTACGAAGTCTGTGAGACTAGGATAATGTCCGATGAGTTGTTTTTGAAACCTCTTCATCGGAGGAGGCATCCCGCCAGTAGCAAGATGACCCTTCTACCTCCGATTATGAGCAAACCATTGGAGATTTCTTGGAATATCCTTGGCCGAAGTGCTCTCTTCACTAGAGTTTCCATGCTTGTGATTGTTTTGTAATAATAGTTTCGTAGTTGTGTGCATAATCGATGCAGCAAATGTGGCACCATTGATCCACCTTGTTGTTCTAGGGTGCTATGGTGGCCATTGAGAAGGTTGCTGATATGGATGTTGATTCTGATTCTAAGGGGTTGACTACCCTTTCCGAGGCTTATGCTTTTTCCTCGTAATGAGATCCTTGTCTTGAAGGCTTCTTGAACATTCGAATGGCTTCTTCTGTTGGAGATAATTCACCAGTTTGGAAAAACTCACCTCCTATTGAGTGATGGTCAACATGGTGATCAGTTTCTGAAACCGGGAAGGAAGAGCTCATAAGGTGAGTGGGAGAAATAAATTTTCATCCACCGGTTCATCGAGAGCATAAAGTTTTTTGTGTAACTCGCCACACGCCGCAAGAAGGCTTCGATTGATTCGCCATCATGCATACTCATTGTGTGAAGCTTTTTTGAAGATGCAGCATCATTGTCAAATTCTTGGCTTCATAGATGGTACACAATGTGGCCCATGCTGTAGAGGAAGTGGTTGCTTCCCGAATGTGAGGTTGAACCTCATTAGAAAGGCTTAGAGTGATAAGCATTAATTCTTTTGCATCAGCCTTTTCATACTTAGCCAACAGATCAACGTCTGTGGGAGGGGCGTTGTGCCAAAAATGATCCCCCAAATATCTTCAAACTGAAGAATCATCTGCATCTTGGTTTTCCATGCGGTGAAATTTAGCCCTTTCAAGAGTTGGGCATTGGATAGTAATATTTTTGGAGCAGACATTGTTGGGTGTTGCACACTACACTTATCACTTTAGGATTTTGATCAACGTAGGATTATTCTCTACTTCAGATATGCAGCCAAATGCTAGACAAAACTGGTCACAATGCACACCACATCCACACGTTCCAATGCCAATAATCAATAGGTCTTCAAATCACCACGTAATTCTTCTTTCACAAAAAGAAATACTGCCATGTTTCTACTTTTAGGAAAAATACAAAGAATAACTTTTTCTTTGCTTCCAACGCAGCAACAGATCGCTGCACACTAACATCCACTTCTCCAAAGACATGTCTAGTCAAATTTCCACATAGAAATGGAGTTGTGATTTCTCCTTCAGGCAGGTCTCCTATACACTGGTCATCAATCACTGGATAAACTTCCATGTAGGCCCTCCCCATGTGCTCAGGTTTGGTCACTGGCTAAAGAATTAATGCCACGCCACAGGTCCTAGATAACTCCAAACAAATATGCCAAAGAGCCACGTCCAACAGTATCTAGGTTTCCAATGCTGCAGGTTTCTTTAGTCTTCACATGCCAAAAGAGAAACTCTGCAAGTCACTCTGATACCAATGATAGTAGAAGACAAAGAATGATTCAATGTATTCAATTTAATGTATTAAACAAAAGAGCAGAGCCCCAAATATAAAGGTCATGGGAGGAAGGAGGATAGTTATAATGTCCATCAACAAACAATGTATTAAACTAAACTAATGCTAACACTTATGAAGTGTTGTTTTACCCGAAGATAGATTCGTATTGAATTCAACACCAATATTGTCTCGGGATACCTAAAGAGGTGGCAAAAACACTTCCTAACCATGTGCTATAGAGAAGAGCACCATAAGGGAATTTAAAACTCTCTATTGGAAAAGATTTGTCTCCTCACCGAAAAGGAATAACAGAGTGAGGCACTATATAATCAAATGGTAAGCTATAAAGGATGAGAATGAAAAAAATTGATATGGAATATATTATGTATTTCCATAATTGGAGCTTTGGAAGAACATTACAAACACATTTGTATGGTTATGAATTCTTATATATGCAATATCTATTTTGGTGGAATTCTTGAATGTGAAAAACCCCAAAATAAGTCCAATTCCAACTTCAACAACTCCAAACCCACTAAAAACCACTCATAAGATGTGTAAATCCATTCCCAAAGTGTCGCTACTCATTCTAGTTCATCCTATAAGTGCTCTGGTGGTGGTGTCATCAAAAACCTAAGAGAATGGAGAACCACCATATAAGGTTTCCATCGAAGCACAAATAAATGCCATGACCATAACTCTATTGGTTTTTGTATACACCTCATTTTTATGCTTTCCAACATTTTATCTTAAGAAATGGCTATTTAAGCAAGTATCCTCCTAATAAGTCACCTTAAAGGGCCTATTAGGATTTGTGTGTGATCATACATGGTCACATGGGGTAGACCAAAAATTATAGATATGTTGATATGATGACATATTTTCCTTATCCTCACTTTATTCCCTCTATGGTTCAGATTTTATTTTCTCTTATGACCATTTTTCTCATCACGTTCACTTTTATCAATCATTTCCTATCTTCTTATTACTTTCATTCATCTTGATCTATTTCATTGCCTTGATCTTTCTCCAACTTCCACTCCCCATTTATTTCCACCATTTCACCTTAGGTTTCCTCTAACACCGATGAAATATCCCATGGATGATTGTCATTACCCAAATTCATTCAAGTCGAGCATATATGCTTGGTCATTCTAGTTATTCTATTGTCACTTATTAATCATTCTAATAACTTAAGTCTACTTTCATATTGGACATTTACACACATAATTACATATAGTTATTATAATTATGGTTGCGGAGCCTCCTATTTTGTATTTGGGTCACCATAATGAATTATAAATGTAGGTATTTTTATTTAGATTTCCCCTTCTCCACCCATAGATACTATCTCTCACAATTGTTTTCTTTGGAAATGACCATTCATCAATGGTTGAACACTATAGGTAACTATTTCTTACCCTTATATTTTACTTTGTTTATTATTTTTTATTGTGTTGATGGTTGTTCATTCATTCTACTGATTAGGGTATATCTATGTTTGATTTATTTTATGCCTTTATCTTATTATGTAGTTCCCCTTGGATTTATCCATATATTGATATCCTATTATTCTAAATCCGACTAGTGCAGCTTCTCTTTATCTTATATATAGGCCTTGGAAACCTATATCTACCTTAGGGATAGTGATACCATCCTCTAGATTTTGCAAAATTTACACTCCTTGAGAATGTTTAGTATCTATATCTTGTGTGCAGAATAGATTTTATCCCAAAATTTGAGAAAATTATTAGGGATCCATGAATCCATGTGTCTTATTCTACCCTAGGTTAAACAAGATTCAACCTAATTTTTCATTTTCTCTATATTTCATACACAATAAAAAAACTACATAAATTCCTTATTAGAGTTAATCTCGTTTGTAATTCATTTTCTTGACACCATGTTATCAAACTCTATAAAAACCTACATAGCTTATAATGTAGTTTATCTTACATAATTCACAATTTACCCTTCCTATCACTACCAACCTCCATGTTTATCTCCATGAATGAGCCTATTAAGGATATGAAAAACCACTTTCTCTACAAATGATTCATTAGATCCTCATCAACATGTTCAAAGGTCCTTAATAGGATCTTAACACTTTTAGCATACATCAAGACTTAAAATTTAAATAATGATCTTCTCATCTATGATCACTTCCAACATGAACATACCAATTTCACCTTAACTCTAGTAATGATCTTCCATACTCTAATCATCGTATCCACCATTAAAATACCAATTATATCATATAGAAAATTCTAATTACACTACCAAGCATAACTATAAACATTCTCATTTTCATGAGAAGATCATCCATGCCACAGATTAGACTCGATGCCATTAATCTTAGTAGATACCTATCGATGCCATTTTAATCTTAGTACAGAATAATCATGTTGATGTCCTTTCCATTTACTAGTACTTTAGAGATCTTTTTTTCTTGATTTCATTCTAGCCAATAGTATTGACCTATGTACTTTTAGCATGGCCAAATCTTGTAGAGAAAAATGACTATCTTTTTCTTTTCTCACTTTTTGGGGCTTCTACCAATGTGTGTTCCTCTCTCACCTCAGTCCTGGGAATCTATATGTTCTTACATTTTTCCTTTTCCAAAACTAATAACCTCCTAATTTCATCACATTCTTACAATTGATGCATCTTATGATTATCATTATGCTCTTCCTCTAGCTTGGGTGCATCTCCTAATTCCTTTTATCTCTATTTATCCAACACTATAATCAATAACATTTAATCAATAAATCAAACAAATCCAACTCTAATAAATATTTAAAGAATAAAACTCTTCCATCTAGAATCTTTGAGACTATATTATTCTCCTTATTATCTACTTCATCAATCTAGTCTTTCAATATATTCTTATCATTCTAGAGACTCTACGACCATTGTGTCCTATCCTTGATACTTTGGTAATATATATATCTATACTTATAGTCCTAACTCAATGAAATCACATCACAATTAATTAATTTTATCTATTTTTTCATACTTAGCGCATCCACCCATTGGTTTTCAATGTTATAAAATGTTTCTATCTACCCATTGGATATCATCCTCAATTCTCTCTACACGACCTTCATCTCATGGCTTCACAACTAGGTGATTTATGTCTTATTTAAATTATTATCTTCTAGTGTTTCTTCTTAGTCTTACTCTTAAAGTTACATGCAACTATAGTCTATTGTACCAACCATGGAAAATATGAGAGAATCATTAAGGTTAGTATGTGGTAGGTCTATTCCATTTGGTGGAGTTCATTATTTCTTTCCCATAATTTCATTATAACATTATTTATAACATTCATTGTTGAATTCAGGTGTTACATCGATATTTTTACACAGACTATTTCATGTTTCACTATTATGAAATGTGATGATATTTAGTTGGGGCATATGTATACACCTAATTTTCATGCTTTCTAACCAATTCTATTGTGCATGTGATATAAATGCATTGAGAAAGTTCCTCAAGAGGCCTACCATGATAGGGATGCGATCAAATTTAGTCATGTAGGCTACACAACAACATTTGAGAGATGTCACTATTATGTCATGTAGTTATCTTATCCTCACTTTATTACCTCTCTTATTCACATATTGTTTCCTCTTATTTCAACAGTTTGTATCATTATGTTCACTTGCTTACACTCATTTCAACACTTATTGTTTCTTTCTATCATCCCGAACCTTTGGTATTTCATTTATTATTCTTTGGCTTTCACTCTCCATTGTTTTCCACCATTTAAGCTTAGGTTTCCCCAATGTTTGACAAAAATGTCTATCAAATATTTTTTTGGATTGGTCGTTACCATGGTAGTGGCCATCACCGAAGAGTGATCATATCGGGTATATATAATTGGTCATTCTAGTTTTCTATCATCCGATATTCATTATTCTAAGAACTTCACTCTACTTTCACATAGTAAATTTTATAAAATATTCATATGTTAGATTTGGATGTTTTTAAAGGTTCCCGTTTTACACCCGGGTCACCATAGTGAGCTAAGACTAGCAGAGGTCTCCTTCTTGAGATTTCCCTTTCTTCATCCATAGTGATTCTATTTGGGTGTTTTTTTCAAGGGGATCATGCATCAAGGGTCACACCACAGGTTAGTACTTCCAACCCTCCTCATCACTTATATTTGTTTATTGTTGTGTGGATGGTTAATCATTTATTTCTATATATTAGAGTATATGCAAGTTTTCTTTTATCTATTTCTTTTTCTTATTATGTTGTGCCCCTTGGAGTTACCCATCTCTTAAACTAATAGTATTCTTAATCCTAGTAGGATGCCTCTATTTATATTAGCTATAGGGCTTGGAAACCTATGGCTCCCTTAGGGTTAGGGCTACTACTCTCTAGAATTACGACACTTGCATTTCTTGAGCACCTTTGATATCTACATCTTATGCGTAGACCTAGATTTGATCCCCTACATTTGAGAACATCGTTGGGAGTCCATATTAGCCCATCATATAGTTTCCAACCCAGCTATACTAACAAAGATGCCAAGTCATGTAGCTCCCAAACACAAAACACCACTTTTGGTAGTAGCTTTGGTACCTATGATTTTAAAGAAAATGTTTTCCTAAACCATGTTTCTGTTTCTTGTAACAAAGATAAGAACCCTATCAAATCTCTAACATTATCAGCTTATACTCATATCAATAAGCATCATATAGGAGCCACGAAACTAGCACTAGAACCTCCCACACTGACTAGTCATACCAATAGGAATTCCATGCAACGCCCATGGAGGTAGGGTTTCTCCAGTGTTTCACATTTTTTAGGGTAAAGTCATTTTTAAGGTTACCTCTATTTTATAAATGATCAACACTGAAATCGAACTAAAAATTGATCAATTCTTATCCCCTCAAATTTTCCAGCCATTGAAATAATTCTATGATCTCACCACCTTACAAGGAACTCTTCGGAGCTCCGTGTCACTACACATATTTGCTGAACCATACGAAATACCAATAAAATAAAATAATGGAACACCGCAAATTTTATATTTATGGAATTTCAAAAGGGGAATTACAAAACATGTAGAAAGTCATGGGTATACAAAAGAATAGAATAGAATATGGCATGCTTCATAGCAGCACTCCGAGTCATTGAACAAAAGAATACCATCAATCTTTATTTTGCATAATTAAACAATGGAGAAATCATAGAAATGTAAGCAGTCATAATTGGGAGAGGGAGCAGTAAATTGGTGTCGATCAGGATATACTTGGTTTCAACGCTTGCTTGAGGGCGTCAACAGTTTTGTAGTCGGTCTTGAAAGACTTGACAAGAACATCGTCGCTTATACCGCTTGCAAAGAGAGCGGTGGGAACAGACACAGTCCCCGCATTGGCGCTGCCGAATGCAGATATAGCAATGGCCTCATCGTTATCGAACTTATTGAGTTGAAAATGGAGGAGACCTTTGGGAAAGACGAACACATCCCCTCCCTCGAGTGTCTGAGTGAAGAGCTTGCCCGTGGTGTCAACGAACCCAACTTCAAGTGTTCCATACAAAACTAACAACAGTTCAGAGGCGCGAGGGTGAGTGTGAGGAGGGTTCACTCCGCCTGCGGGGAACTGCAGCACCGCCATCGACACGCCCAGCCCCGTCACACCCGGAAACTCTGCCATTGCTGCCTTTGTCACTTTCGCTGTCGCCTGCCCCGTCAAATTGTTGTTTCCAATCTCTCGGAATCCTCTGAAGGTGAAGAAATTCTCATCCACAATTACACTCCCGGAGCCAGTCACAAAATCAGTGAGGATATCAGGATCTGCTGCCTTTGTCACCGTCAATACCATACCCAGAGCCAATGCCATAATCATCCACGCTCCATTAATCTCCATCTTTTTCTTTTTACAAGAAGAAACTAGAGCTGTTAATGAATTGGTGTGAATTTCAGTGTTCAGGATCGCGTATTTATATTCATTCTCTGCTCTCTTTCAGCCGGCTTTTCTCCCTGGGTTCATCGCCCCTACTTCGATCCCACCGCTCCATGATATATATATATTGATTCATTTCCAATAAATTAAAAGTTCTTTATCGAACCTGTTTGACTGTGTTAATCATTTCCGACGGCTTTTTTATTACTATCATCTTTATTATTAAGCTGCAATCTATTTGGTAATAGGTTATAATTTCAATGTTTATAATCGGATAATTAAATATAAAAGGTGTATGTATCTTAAGATAATAGATTTAATATGCTTATACCCTTAATAAGCCTTATATTGCGGCCATGTAAATAAGTGAAATGTTTAAATCTATCATTTATGATAATTCTCAACTCCCCACCGTACATCTCAAATCCTTTGCAAACTTTTATTAAAAATGGATCCTTATATTGCGGCCATGTAAATAAGTGAAATGTTTAAATCTATCATTTATGATAATTCTCAACTCCCCACCGTACATCTCAAATCCTTTGCAAACTTTTATTAAAAATGGATCCTAAACACTTATATTCGAAATAAATTACTTTCTATAACCTTCATCAAACATGCATTATAATCAACAAAATCCCCACTATATGGAATATATAACCAATGTTAATATGCGAGAATGCGAAATCCATGATTTCAATGCAAGACTAGACAATAATGAATCGACCAATTTTTTTTTAATGAAATTATGGAAGACCCTCAAGGTTGTTCACTTCGTCCTCAACCACTTCTTTAGGTGGCCTAGATTGTGACTTCAATTCTCTTGACAAGCCTATAGTGTGTGGCGTAGACTCTTTATATGCTACCCAAAGGTTATAGAGAGGCTTGCCCTATGGTAAAGCTTTGTATCTTTGGATCATTGGGAAAAATTCAATTTCCTATGGTTACCAAAAAAAGATGGAAATACTTGCTTGTTAAAAATGAACATAATACTTAAACACGAACTTTTCGCACTCGGTATTATGAGTAAATAGATCCAACTATACAATACAAAGTATACTAGTCATTCTCACTTAGGACTCTATTAGAATCATTTGATGACCGAAATCAACAAGAACACCTCACGAGACAACTAAAATCCACTCAATAAAAAAAAATAGAAAAAAAAAACTACTATTTTCACACTATTATTTTGATACATGAAGACTTCGATTCTTTTCCATTCTAGTCCCAATCTTAAAATCCAAATTACCATCCTTAATTTTAGATAATTCAAGTTTAAGCTAACCACACGTCGTAATGAAATACAAACTATTAAACTTATCCATCAATGTGTGATCACAAAATAATTTTTTGGTGGCACACTAATTAGGTCCTTCTTATGAAAATTGTTATAATGTCAAAATATTTTATCACGATCCTCCATTTACCATGACATGCAATGATATATCAAAGATACCAATAATTACACTTAGCCATAATCAATGAAGAAAACAAATGTAGTGGTGTATATCAAGAAAATCTCAAAAACTCACAATCTTAAAGTCAAGATTTCCTTCAAAACAGAACATTTCAATCCATACTAATGAAAAAACATGACCACAACAATCAAATCTTAATATCATCAACAATTGAGACAATCTTCCCACTATTTATCACCATCAACTTTCACCTCTCCTACAATACTCTAGTCAAATGGCCTTAACATTATTTGATGAAGTAATTGATTGAGAGTTAGAGAAAAACCACTTTATATTCTATAGCTACAGAATTCGCACTCAAAACATACACACCGACCAATTCAAAAAATAATGAAAAACCATAAACGTTTTTTTTTAATGAAATTTCAAAAGGAAATTACACCACATAGGATGACTCTAAGTAGGATTCAAAAATATGTAGATTACTTGCATGTGTTCAAAGACTTGACCAAATCATTGTTTCTAATACCAATTTTGAATATAGCGGTTGGAATAGACATAGTCGCCATATTCAGGGTATAGATAGAGAAAATGCCTTCTCAATCAATGCGGTAAATGTCCCTCCCCCATTGATCAAATTTTTTTTCATGAGGGTTACCATAAATAAAAACACTAATTATTTTTTTGTTATTTGGAAGAATAATTTCTTTTAAGGTTCCAACATTAGATACATACATTTTCTTTCATGATATTAAAATCAAGCATTGAAGTTCTTAGTTATAGACAGAAGCTGCAACGAAATTGAAGGCTCCTTATCTCAGCCATTTAACCATGAACCCAAAATCATATGGTGCTCCACAATATAGAAAATACAATGCATCAACATTTTCAAAAGTCAATTTCAAGAAATTAAAAACAAAGAGCATGGAATATGTATACACTATCAAGGAATGACCAAAATGTGATTTTGATGGATGTTTTTTCGAAACACAAAATTGATGAAACAATCACAGATGTTTGTAAATTTAGGATTTACCACATTAGCTCCTTCAAAAACAACTGTAAAATGATGACGTGAGGCTCCTCCATATAAAGGACACCCTTGATCTTAACATTTATTTGGCTATTGCAGAAGTGAATATTCCAAATCAATAAAAAATTAAATCTTTAACATTAGTCAAAGATTTATAAGGGAAAACATGTGTACACATATTCAAGAAACTAAAAAACTATTATTTTAGATGAGAATTAAAAATATTAAAAAACACACAAAATAAAGGATAGCTTTGAGGTTAACACCCATGAGGGGAATACAATAAAGTAAATATTCAATCTCACAAAACAACTATAGGGACTTAGACATATTGATGAAATTTCATGGATGGCGACCACAATGGAAACGACGCAATAATTTTTCCACTCAAAGCTAAATGATCGAGAATCCTCATGTCATTTTCCATTCTAAACACATTTTTCTCGCCCTCGGAAGCAAGGAACCTATCTGTTAAAAAATTGTTGAGAGAATTTTAAATTTTTGGTTCATGCATAAACCATGTTAGTTTCCTAGGTATGTAGGTGGGACTAGGTGTTGCATTTGCATTGTCTCTTTTTCAACCTCTTACAGATAGGAAATCCTACATATGTTTGAATCCTTGACACTTCTTCCCTTCCCTACCACACCCTTGAGCTTGTCCTACATCTTCTTCTGGGATTCGGGATTAATATCGATTTTTGCCACATCCCACTATATCAGTAGTGTCGTTATGTGGGTTATGTGAAATATGACTTCCTTTGTACAATTAAAAGTTTAAAATACCATGAATAAGAATTAGTTTTACAAAATATAATTTCCATGGTACCATTAAAAGAAAAAATAACCATGAACATAAATGAAATCCTAACCAAAAACAATGAAAGTAGAAAATTAGAAAGAAAAACAAGTAAAATGTTGTAGAACTCTCAAAACCTTTCCTTATTCTCAATTCTCATATTAAACTCCCAAGTATCACATATATAGATAAGATCATCCATAAAAGGTATAACCATGGAAATCATGAAAAAAAACCTATTTCAAAACTTGAAAATTAATCAAAACACATTTTAAGGACCGTAAACAATCATTCTTGTTTATACTAGATATTTTGTGCTAACGCTTTCTTAGATAAAGTATGAATTACAATAATGACACTCCATATATCCGAAATCAATGCTTCCCATTTGAATGCAATCACCAATCTTGTCCATGATTAAATACAAATACTTTCCTCAACTATTGATCTCTTTCCTTGTGTTAGATTTTGTGACTCTTCATCTAGTTGTAGGAAACAAAACATTACATAGCCATTAAAAGGTAAATTTTTGGGTTGGTATTTATTAAGAAAAACCTAATAATTAGAAAACATTAAATTAAATAGGATTCTTGCTTGTACCAATTATTACTATCAAGGCCTCATTCTGTTGCTTCATCGTCATTTCCTTTCCTAGCACCCTTCAATCCCCATCGCCCTTACCTCCCTTAACCTTGGTCCTTCCACTGCCCCCACTAATCCTTTAGGTCGAAGGAAGATCATAACCAAAAACCCATTATACCCTATCGATCATCCTTTCCCTTTCTAAATAAAACTTTGTAGTAACAAAGACATTGAGTCTGCTAAAAATATGCCACACATTAGTAATCTTCTGGTGCCTCTGCTATGGAAAGGGAGGAATACCTTCTTAATAGAATTGTAAAATTGGAAAATGAGGTTAGGGTTTTGAAAGAAGATATCAAACATGTTTCCAAAGGAGAATGCAAAAGGAAGCTTCAGAATGATCCTGAACAAGATAATAATCATATTATGGAAGTCTACAAGAAGCTAAATTCATTGGATAATAGACTGGGAAATGCAAAAGGAAGACATGATTACACCCTTTCTATTCTCAAGGATATTTATAACTTCATGGAGAAACATATAAAAAGCATTTGCATGATCAGTGACATTTCTCCTGCCATTTGGGATCCGGGACCAGAATGAGACTTGATTCTCTCACAGCTGGACAAGAAGTATCCATCCCATGTCACTGCCCTGGCACTCTTCACCTCTCTGCAGAAGGTGAGGACAAAGATTGATAGAGCAGACAAGTGAAGAAGACTGTCCTTACTCCTGGTTTCTATTTTGTTGTTGTTAGGATGTTGTTTTCATGCTACTTTGACTTGTAGCAATTTTGTTACTATTTGATCCTTTTTGTATAGTTTCTTAGATAACTATAGTTGGTTACTCATGTATAATCTGGATGCTGATCCAAACTTGATGTATTTACTGCATTATCTGGATTTTGAGCCTTTTTGTAATAGGGTATAGTCCCTTCAAAACTATTGACTGCATTATCTGCTCTATCTGGCTTTTGAGCCCTTTTTGTAATAGGGTATAGTCCCTTCAAAACTATTTACCCCTAATAAAAAAATTATTACTATCTAATTTTAATAGTGAAAATGATAATTTAATCTAAATATTAGTATGAACACAAGACCAAGAATCGCCAATTTGAACAAAAATCAACTGGAATGCATATCCATTATTGTATAAATGTAATTTCATTTGTTTTTGGGGTTTATCTTATACTTTTGAGTAAAATTGGATTTTTTAATGCTTAAAACACATGCATATGGTTGAGTGGATATTATAATAATTTTTTTATTCAAGTTTATTATGAGAAGATCAGGATTATATTGAAATGGTAACGATTATTTTTTTTTTTTTCCACTTTACCAAGTTAAATATACTATCTATAAATCTATCACAAAAACATCCCATTTACCATGCTTTTTGGCTATAAAATTCAACAACTTCCTCATCTCGACGTAGGATGACATGTTTCTCTCAACATGTACACATCTCTATAGTTTCTTATCGCAAGTAGACACAAATTCCCCTCTAAATGAAGTTGTGTATATCTATCCACATAATTCAATATATGCCATTATTGAGAGAAAGCTGTTGACATTCAAGTAGTATTGAACAAGGGATTAATTTTATAGATATCTTCATAGTACATTTTTTCAGATATCTATGCATCTCATTCTCTTTCTCCTTTCAACATCCCAAAATAATATTTTTTTTCCTGATACTACTAACAATAAGACAAAAAAATTCTCTTGTGTTCCTTCAAATATTTTTCCCACCCATAAAATTCTCCTTCCTTGATGCCATTCTTCACTTCCCTTCACCTCTACAATGTTTCACCTTCGCTATTTATTATTCTATTTTTTAACCAGGGTTATAGGTTATAATATGTTTATAATTTAATTTTGGCAATTTTTAGTTGTTATGTTTTTCATCCATATCATCACATAAATTTACGATACAAAGTACCAACACCAATGTTAATATAATCATTTCTTTACCCTGCGAGACATGCATAAAAATTTTACTCCTAGAGAGAAACGAGAGAGGATAGACAAAATCCTTCATTATTATCACCTAGTGATTATTTCCCTTTTAAGAAAAAGGTTTGAATGAGGAACCATTTTTTTATTATATAAGGTAATAATACATATTTTGAAGGGATCAAGAACCTGTACAACCAAAAGATAAATCATTGAAGCACAAAGGCGATATATCAAGGATCAAGGCCATAGAGGTCACAAGTGAAACAACCAAACAAGCCAAAAGAAAGAAAATGTAGGGAAAACACAAAAGGAGAAAGGGCCCCTCAAAGAAAACCAGTCAAAACAACTTGACCATCTACCCACAGGAGAACCCTAACAGGTGAGGATCCATGTTTCAAAATGTTATATTTTACTCATAAATTTTTAAAATTAGGTCTCTTGAATAAAGTCCTTATAGGTTCATGTTTATTTCATTCGTCCTTTGCATTTTTAAAAGATAAATTTAATTTTGATGTTAAGAGGAAACGAAGGTTAAAAAAGTGACCATGGAACAACATCAAACATATCGAGCTTACAAATAATTTTCCAAGGACTTCAAGTATTACCAATTCCTTTGCAACAATTCTCAAAAGTTATATGAAAGGATTGGTGGAAGTTATATTATTGAGACAAAGGTTTATTTTTAAGAGTTCGATAAGTTTTACTTCCAGCACTAGAAAGGGATGCGTATATAAGGAATATCCCCCAATGTACGATCACTTAATGAGTGGTTACAAAATCTATGAATGTCAACTCCTTAATAATAATTATGATTTCAAGATGAAAAAGCTATTTTATTATAAATGAATCACACCTTCTTACCAAGAAACACCCCCTTACCAAGAATGGGGATCAACGTAACTTACCCGAAACACATTCGTTATGGTATACATTCAATACAAATGGATTTATAGTGTGGTATAATTCAAAACAAACTAAGAGAGAGTAAGAACAAAATCATGCCTATTGATGGGTTCCCATAACCATAGTATACACCTTTATTTAAGCACCATGTTTTAATAAATAAATTATATCCATAATTACCAAAGAAAATATTATAGTAAAAATATTGTTCTTCTCCCAAAGGAGACTAATATTACAAATTTAGAACATCCGGTAAGCCTTATCTATGGATCCTCAAAATATAAAAGCACATTATCCTAAAAAAACCACATCTTATGAAAGAGTGAACCATCCCATACAAAATTTATAAAGTCTGAATTGATTACCATAACCATCTCAATGATGTAAATTGTCATCATAGAAAGCAGGGAGACACATAATTTGCTGCCTAATTCACTAACACTCAATATTGCATAAATTCTACATCCATCAATTGATCCAAACTACATAACATCATAGCCAATCCACTGGAGATAAATAGAGCATCATGAAGGTCACTCAACCAAAGAGGATTGAATAAGTCATATGAGTCTCTCAACTAAATATGACTAAAAAACACGTCTCTGCACCAAAGGAGGATAAAATATCACACGTGTCACTCCAAAAAGGAAGACTGAGTGACCAATATCAAGTGAGGTAAAGTCACTCCATGGTCTTAAATGCATGGAGCCACATCACCACAAAACCAAGGTTATGTCCTGCAGCCCCAAGCATACAATCATGACACCTTAGGCATACCCCTCTATGATAAAAACACAACAAGAACAAAGTATAACCAACTCACAATGAGACACCAAAAACCACATAACATTCTTGACAACACTTTATCCAAGTGACCTCAAAATGATAAACCTTTGAGTCAAATAAAAGAGATAAAATGGATGAAATATCAACAATAAAATAAAAAGTGGCTAAGTAGTTGCATTCAAACTATGAAAATATCACAATAAACCAAAAATAAATGGAAGAGCCTTAAATATTTATCAATAATTCAAATCAATAAAAATCTAGTCTCGGAAATATCAATTTTACAAATATAACACAAATGGAAAATATCCACATCACAACCACTACAGAGCCTTTTGTGGGCTACCTATAGGGGTACTAGTCATCGAGTGAAAATCTCGGTATAAATGAGTAATATGGATCCAATTACGTCATCTGATGTGATATCTATCTTCCAAGTGAAAAAAAGCCTCTATGATACCAAAAGTGGAAATATCTGAAGCCACTGTCCAATACCATCACCCAATGTCATAACTACTGAATATAGTAGCTCTAAATGCGTGACCCTTTGTGGGATCTCCTCCATAACGGTCTCTACGTGTCACCCAAAGCATTATTTACCATAATTTTCTCCAAGAAAGACAAAAATCCATTCAATGATGACCTCCACTGGTTTTGACACAACATTGAACAATACACGAAATTTGGGGTCCATTACCATATGCTCGTTGAGAGCCACATACACACTACAAAAATGGAACCGGGCATCATATTATTGAATCCTCATCACACACAGATTAAATCTCACCAAAAGTAACCCACATATTTAAAAAAAACATGATTCTCTTGTCAAGTAAACCTAGAGGTACAATTGTTGGAAAATTACTCTTATACCAACTATAATGCAAATTGTTTTCATGACCCAAAACTTATGTATTAAACCCAAAGAAAAACTAGATTTTTTTTGTGTTTGTTAAAAGTTAAGTGTGGATCAACCATTGTTATTTCCACATGTATACCTATATGGATACAGGTCGAATCGAATAATTTAAAGATTTTCATCCACCATTACACTCCCAGAGCCAGTGAAAAAATGAGAGAGGATATCAGGATCAAATTATTTTTTGACCCTTAATACAATACTCATAAATAATTCCAATACCATAATCATCTCCATATTTTTCTTTCTAATGAAGAAGAAATTAGAGAAAAGGAAGAATTGTTTTGAATTTGAGTGCTCAGGATCACCTATTTATATTCATGTTGTGCTCTCTTTCACCCAACATTTCTCGTTGGGTTAATCACCCCAACTTCGATCTCACCGCTCCACCACATACATATTCATTCATTTCAAATAAATTAAAATATCTTTCTTGAACTTTTTGCCTGTGTTAATCATTTCCAACAGATTTTATTACTTATTCCATGGTTATTAAACATGCAGACTAAGTGCAAGTTATTGTAAAATTAACATGCTCTAATTATTTTTATGACATTGTTCCCTTTGCACTATTAAGATGGAATTTTCCGATATTCACATGGAATTGTTCCCTTTTCACTATTATTATATGGTAATTGTGCTCTCGATGACAATACAATATGTATTTCATCTTAGATCTCACTTAATATGTGATTTCCCCATTAATTTATTGTGCACTTTTTTTGGATTATGATTTCCCCATTAAACTTGATAATTCATAAGAGTAGATAGTTTATCGAAAAAAGGAAACCATAATATTGTGCCTTGAAAACTTGTTTCTTGGATTAACAGTGTATTGGAAATCTGTAGCCTTTTAGGACATCTTTTTCATCATAATATTATGTTGTTTTTAATTCTACCTTCTTGTTGTTCCTGCAAAACTAAAGGGAAGCTAATCATCTTATTTCTTAAAACTTCCATCCTTGCATCTGTACTTTCTTTTATGAATGAATACTTCTTAGTGCACAACTACTTGAAATTGATTACAAACTATATCTTTTTTGTGTTTCTGCATTTTCAATAATTTATGGAAATATTTGCAAGCATAATGGCTATATTGAAACCTTGTAAAATATATAAATAGATGTTTTCATTTTTGCAACATTGTTTCTTTGTTTTCTTAATTAGAAGTGATAATGACTATACATATGAAACTCGGTAACATGAGAGATTAGGGACCCCGATATCTAACTCCTCTCTATTTTCTCTTTTCAACCTCGAGCAATCACGAAAATCTTGGAAAGAACTTTGAGATCAGGAAATGATGGGTTACTCATAGATCATGTTTTAAAATTTGTCTTTATATGCATTATATTTCCTTTGATAGCCATATTCCACAACTTGTGTGGGATAAATGTACTCTTTCTTTATGAATAAATGAAATCATCTTATGCTATGAGTTGTCTCAGTTTCCTATACATTTCTATCTAGTAACATGATGTGGAATGAACCTAAACATCTCAACACATAATATAATTTAACTTAATCACAAGGGAATAAGTTGAAAAAATTGTACTTGTACTTGATTTATTTTCTAGAAAACAAGTAACACAACCTGATTGTAAAAAAATCCCACTCTACAAATTAACAACTCAATCTACTTCTTTAGAGTGTACTTTCTAGTATATTCCATCCTTCCCACCTTCACCAAGGATGTGAAGTAGTATTAAGTGGCTACTATATGGTTTTCTTTGAAGACAACCTCTTTAAGAGGCTTTATATGCAAGACATTGCATCCTATAACAACTCATAAATCTTCTGGTTTCCTTACATGTTGTCCTTCAACTGGACAAAACCAAACAACTAAATTTTTGGTACCCCCCTCCGATGATTGACAAAAAATGGTCAACATATTTGGAAACTTTTCTAACTTGGTTTCCTCGCTAACTAGCTAGAACCCTTAAAAAGACCTTTTCCAGTTGTGAGGAAAATTTGAAACCTTATGCAAAGTCTCACCATACATTCGAAAGGCTGCATACTACTCATAAAGACTAAAAATCCTCCACTAAAACTGAAAAAACACAATAGAAACCTATGCACAATGTAGTTGGAGAAAATATAAACTATAACAAGACATGCCATTTAATATATGGCAGCCACTTATTAAAAGAAGGAAATGGAGAAATATGTGTATAAAGCAATTAGAGGAAAGCATGGGAAACTATAATAAAATGTCAACTTATTGTTATCACCAAATCACAGCACCCTTATGTTTCCATAAGTGCATATACTTGAACTTACGGTGTGATTGGATAACATGGGTACTATCTCCAAGTTGTGGGACTTGCTACTTGAGATAGACCTCCAGAGAAAGCTGGTTCTTGCTCCTAAGCTACCTGCCACAATCTACTCTAATGCAGGGGAAACTAACTATTCTAATCTAAATTTCCAAGGGACCAAGGAGAGAGAATGCATGAAATGAAAGCCTACACTAAAGTGGTGATACACCAGAAAAGGAGGGTGTGAGAGTAGTCTTCAAATGCGTGAAATACAGAAGCAAAGTGCACACTAGAAGAGGTGATGACAGTTCTCCATAATCTAGCAAAACGCATTCACAAAAATATTTCAAACATACACAATGATAATGGATCCCTGCATGAACATAATAATAGACACAATATTCTTGTAAAGAAGAGGTTGAAGGGGCAAGAAGAATGCAAGAAAACACAGTAGGGGAAGATACATCCACAAACTTATATTTTATTACTTCCTGATATGCACAGTTCAATCGGTTACAAGGTAAGGGCCTAGATCACCATGCAAGGAGTCCACAACAAGGGCCTGCAACACATTGGCTTCACAAATAAATTTTGGCAGAGCTTTGCTACAAAACTACCTCCTTTACAATGAGCCCAACACTCCAATTTATAGAAAAATGAGAAGAGAAAGAGAAGGGAAAATGGAAATCCCGAAATCTGTCCTTCAACCACTTGTAAGAGGCATTAAATGGAGTAAAATGATTATATATTACTTGCAAAAGGCTCCCCATACTGTCCTAGGTGCTGCAGAGAAAGAATGATGACCATGCCTCTTAATTGCACTCCCAACCACCAAATAAAACACTGTTATGAACCCAGCCACGTTTTCTTAAAAATCTCAATCAATCTCTCATCAAATCTGGAATTTCTTGATTTCTATGCGTCAGGCTCAGAGCCACGATTCCAATGGTACCAATTTTGTGTGATTTCATTGAGAAATGCAAAAGTTATGGCCTTCTGAGTGCGGGCAGCTATTTTGGGTCTGGCAGGCGTTTTCTGTCATTTGACGGGAATGAGCATTAACTAACTAGAGCTTTATATGTTTTCTGTTATGGCGTAGAGGATGTTGTGCTCGTTCAGAAAGTCCAATTTTGTGAAAATCGGAGCTCGGAGTCAAAAGTTATGGCCGTTTGAAGTTTCACGGGTCAAACGTTGACTTTTCTTCTTTGCCTTCGGCCACTTCGGCTTTTCGCATCCCTCGCATCCCACGCGTACCTTTGTCCCATTTGTCCCGGATGAAAATCTTCTGCTTTGGCCAATTCAAGCTTCCTTGTTCCTGTTTGCGGCCTTTTCGGATTTTCACATCCCATGCGTCCCTCGCGTACTTTTGTCCCAACTGTCCCAGTGGACTGCCCGGGGCAAATATCTCTGAACCGCCCGAAATGGACTGTTTGTCGGCAAATCGGCCGATTCGCGTCCCGCGCATACTTTTGTCCCGGCTGTCCCAAAACCGCGCAAAACAAAAAACTTGACGATTTTCCCTGCTCTCGGCCTTTTCGGCTTTTCGCGTCCCGCGGTCCCGACGTCCCAACTGTCCCGCGGACCGCCTAGGACAAAAATGTCTGACTTAGCTGATTTTATTTGTTTTTTGGCCCCAAGCTTGGTACGACGAACCTCAGTACGACCCGAACCCTTCAGACCCGAAATGCTTTAAAACAGTCCTGCAACTTTAATTTTTGCATTTTTTCCATTTTTTCTAGCTCGTTGGGATTTCTTCTTGGATGGGAGAGTTAGAAAAAAAAATCCGAGGGGACCCCAAAAAACATGATTCTGGGCCTTGAATCAATCTACTTGCTCGGGACTGAATAATTTTATGCATGTTATCAAAATTACCTTAAGGGGTGAATTTTGGATAACACTTATCTTGTCTAGAAAAAATGCTTCAGATGAATCATGTTGACTGGGATCAAAAGCTCTTCTCTATCCATTCTTGCAAGCTAGTAATCATTATGTGGCTTGCATCTAATGATAATGTAGGGTTCACTCCACAATGAATTAAACTTTTTGTGAGCACCTGGTTTATCTCCGTCTTTATCCCATTTTAGAACTAAGTCACCTTCATTAAAAACTCTTGCACTAGCGTTATTGTCAAATGTAATCTTGATTTGAGCTTGATTTAGATCCATAGACAACATAGATTGATTTCTAAACTCCTCAAGCTCCATGATCTATGCATAACTCACCTCCATTGGCTCATTCTTTATTAATTCTACTTGTTGCATCATTCCAAAGCTACAAGCTCAAGTGAAATTAGAAGCTTTGCTTCAAGATCATAAACAAGCTTGAAGTGTGAATTTTAAATTGATCTTTTATGAGTTATTATATTATCCCAAAAGGTTGATTTTAACTTGGTATGCTAGGTTCACTGATTTTCATATGTAGTTCTTATAATTATCCTTAACATATTATTATTTGTACTTTCAGTCAATCCATTACCTTGAGGGTAATAATTGGATGATGTGCTAAGATAAATACCATTCTAAATAGCCGATGTATAAATATTTACACCAAAAAAATATTTTGCATTATATGAAATTATAGTAGAGGGAACACCGAACCTAATTATTATGCCTTTGTAGAAGTCCAAGATTCTTGTCTTGAATTAACTTTTTCAAAGAAACTGCGCTGCTTCAGATCCGATATGTGAAATAATCAGTTATGGTGACTATCCATCTATGGCACAATCTTGAAGGAAAGTTTATAAGAGCTATGAAGTCAAAACCCCATTGAGAAAAAATATTATCAACTGTAATTGAATGCAGCGGTAAGGCAACAAGCCTCTCTTTACCTGTGAAGAATGCACACTTTTGACACTTTCTTACCCAAGTTTAGTTGTCTTTAAATAGTGTAGGCCAATGATAATCTCCTTTCATTATCTTGAGGGATGTAGTTTTTATAGAATAATTCCCTCTTCCTTGCTCATCATGAAACTGTTCATGAAATCTTTCAACTTGGTTGGGCTCAACACATCTTAGTAATACACCGTTAAATTCCTTCTTGAATAAAACATTATCAACCAACAAGAAAGGAATGGATTGAAGTCTGAAATAAATTATTTTTGACTTTTACCAATTTGGTGGTACATACCATGCTGAATGTACCTGTTCATGTCCAAAATCCCATATGTAAGATGCTGATTTTCTGCATTTTCATGTCCATTCTGCATTAATAAAACATATTCCTTTCTCTCTTGCAATTCTTGAGCCAAGTGCTCACATAAACCTTTTCCTCTAATAATCTTGGTCACTTTAATGATGATGGCATACTCCATCAAATTAGTGATCCAACCCGATCCTTTCTCACTTATGTCCTTGTTCAACAAAAAATCTTTGATACTTGGATGAGAAACCATTAAATTTATACTATTGTTAGAGAGAAAATGTCTGAATTTCTTAAGTGATCTAAAAATTGAAAGCACATGTTTCTTAACAAATGAGTACCTCATTTCTTAATCCACCAAAATTTGAGTGAAAAAGATAATTGGCTCCTCCAAGCCATCTTTATTCTGTTGTGTTAACATTCCTAAAATGGTATCCATGTTAGCATAAGCATGCAACATGAAATATTTTGAGAAATTTGTATTTATGAGCATTGGGGATAAATTTATTGCTTGTTTGATGGCTCGAAAATTGTTCACTCCTTTTGACCAAGTCAAATTTTGATCCTTCTTAAGCATATTGGTCAATGTTTTTGAAAGTGGAGCAAAATATGCAATTTACCTTCTAATAAAACAAATTTTTCCAAAGAAACTTTCAAGTTCTTTCTTATGTTTTGGAAATGATTAAGTGAGAATAACACTTACTCTTTCCAGATCAAATTTCATACCATGTTTTAAGATGATCTGATGAAGAAAATTACCGTCATGAACTAAAAACATACACTTTTTAGGATTAAGTGACACACCGTATTCTCTGCATCTTTCAAACACTTTTTTGAGATGCGGTAAGTGATCAATTACAAGCTTTGAAAATATTATGATATCATCCAAACAAACTAAGATAAACTTGTTAATGATACCATGGAATGCCATGTTCATATATCTTGGAAAGTATGCACCTACATTGGACAAATTAAATGAAATTTTTCTATATGCATAAGCCCCACTTAGCTGTAAATATAGTTTTAAAATGGTCTTCTTCCTTGACAAGTATTTGATTGTAACTATTATACTTGTCAAGCAAAGAATATCTTTCTGAACCTATAACTATCTAAAGTATTTGTTCTATGGAGGGAAAAGGATAATGATCCTTAAGAGAAACCTTTTTTAAATCATGAAAATCAACACATAATCTAATTTCACCATTTTTTTCTTACCAATAAAATATTAGCTACCCAAGTTGAATGCTCAATGGGAAAGATAATGGAAGAATCAATGAGTTTTTCAAGCTCTTTCCACATCAAGGGTTCAAACTTTTGGTTAGTTGGATTCTTTTTTGTCTAATCGGTTTTGAATCAACCTTTGATTCAATGGTATGCTGAGCTAAAGAGGGATCAAATCCTCTAAAATCAGCGTATTTCCATGAAATAACATCTACATACTCTCTAAAAATCTCAATGAATGCATCCTTTTTTGTTTGTGAACATACCTTACCAAAATTGAGGTTCTTGCCATCAAGAATGGTGGCATTTTCATGTTGATATGTTCATGTAGCAAGGATGATGCTTCATTTCATTAGTTTCACCAAATATGGCTTCCAAAGTGACAAGGTATTTTGCGATCTTGTTTTTCTTGAGCTGCATAATTTTATCCTCATACCTATTATGCAGTTTTCCTTGATTTTGTGCTGAAAATTTAGCCTCTTCTTTAAAAAATATGATTATATGTGCATCATCATAAAAAAATTGCCAATGTGAGTTGTTATATAGAATGAGTGGCCTCACTATAACCTTGATATGACACTTCAATTTAAATCATTTTTGATATCTGCAGGTATGTCAAACTTAAATCCAATGGATGCAAGACTATAAACATGTTTATTTATGTCTCTAGGAATAATTTAAATATTTGAAAGAAAGAATATCCTCAAGCATGTCCCAAAATCTATGTCTATAAGTTCTCATTAATGGATTATTACAAGCATTAGAACCTCTCACCTGATGAATAACAAGCTCCATGTCCCCAAAACCGGTAAATTCTTGATTCCCTTCTTCCTTACCAACTTTAAACCCTGAATTAGTGCCTCATATTCTGAAATGTTGTTAGAAAAACCAAAATGATACTTATTTTTAGAGAAGTACCAATGATTTGAAAGTGAAATTAGAATCAAACTAGTGAAGTACCGGTAGCCTTTTGTACTTATCCTATTCAAGCCGATCCTTTTCGAGCACTGGGTCATGTGGAGAGTTGGCACATTCGGGTCTCCGCACTTTGAACCTAGCCTTGGTGTTGCACTGATGAGACACGTGGTAGCTTCCGCCGATGCTCTTATACTTAGTTGATTTAAATGGCCAGCTTTGGCCCCTCTTTGGAATTAGGACACATGGCGAGCCTGTAATTGTTTGGGGTTCTATCTTCGAAGTTGGTATTTGAAGTTGCGTAGAGTTGACACATGGCACCTTCCACTGGATCTGCCCCATTTTGGCCTTTCAACGACCAATGAGACCTCAGTGGGCTCAGGCAGTACATGTACAAAACTGTGCCTTTTGAAAAAAGTGTAAAAGTTTCAAAGTCCCTCCTGAGACCGGCCGGCTTGCTTTTAGACTTGAGAAAAATTCCGTCCTTGGCCCCGTAGACCCACTTCGGAAAAAGTCATCCTTGGGCCCATGATCCGCATTTTCCCATTTTGGGCAAAAATACATCTTCGGGACTATTGGCCCGCTTTTCCACTTTGCAAAAAGTAATCCTTCTCAGCCCGCGGGCCCACAATTATACTTGTGTGTTTTTATGAAAAGGGAAAAATTTCAAAATGTCTCCCGCCACCCCGCCGGTCCGCAATTTCCATTGGCAAAAATTCTTCGCTGGGCCCATGCGCCCGCTTTTGGGAAAAAATCCCTCTAAGGCCTGTCAACCCGCAACTTGAAAAATACGAAGAGTTATAATGACTTCTTTATATCTATGGAAAGGGGAAGAAATTTCCTATCTAATGGAAATTCTTTTAGGTGGCATGAAGTGTTTGAAATGTGTAAAAATTAAGATTAAAGAAAAATGGGCAAAAATGTTTTCAGTTGACTCAAAATAAGTGTGATCTTATTTTGGTCAATAGTCCTTTGTAAGGATACTTCTTGTTTACAAATTACCAACCAAATTGATGAGAAAAATAGTATAAAAAACTTCTATCTTCCATCCTTGATGTACTAAATCACTTGCACATTGATGGTCCAAAGTGTGGGTGATATACACATGCACGATAAAATTAGTTGTGTCATCCATTTCCCGATGCATATTATCTCTACCAACCCTTCATCCCCCTTCCCCCTTTGAATGATCTGGATATGGGTATGGGGTCGAGGGAGAGCCCCTATCCCCCCTATCTTATCTCTCTGGGAGGTTGTCGATCGAGTAAATAGAATGGGTAGGTGGGGGCGGGCCCCTATCTATATACGGGGCGGGGCCCTATCTGTCTATCTGGGGTTGCCCGGCCATTTCTCTATATCTGAGGTAGGTGGGGCCCCCCCTATATAGATTCTCTATGGGCTCCCCTATATATGGCCGGGGCTGGGATAGGTGGGTTCGGCTCTATAGACGTGATATGGGTGCTAGCTCGACTAGAGATGAACGAAAGACTGACTGGAGATATGATATGCGGGACTAAAGATGATATGATACCGTAGACTAATGATGATATACCGTCGACCTATATATAATAGAGAACTCATATAGGTAGAGGGCCAACGGGCCCTTCTATTATATACGTGATACAACCGGGCCGAGAGATAGAAAGTGCTCGAAACAGATAGGAAGGATCTCGACCCCCGGCCCATCTCCCCTACCCCCTACATCTATAGACTCTCCCACCCCCCGATGAGCCAATTTAAGGGAACACATATCTCTATAATAATCATTTGATTATCTCAAATGATAAGAATTCCTCAAGAGACAAGAAAAAATATTCTCAACGAAAAATAGTTACTAGATATTATTATTAATTTGACTCATAAAGACATAAAATTAATGTTGTCATTCTAAAATACCTAAAAATAATATTACTTCACTATATATACTTGGACTCTTTTCCCTCCTAGTTACAATCATAAAAGCCATATTACCGTCCTTATTTATAGAGAACTAAAAGTGTAATCTAACTATGCGACCTAATGAAATAGACCCTACTAAAAATATCTTTGAATGAACTATAATTTCAATATATTTACTAGTGGTTTACTTATTAGGGCCATTTATATGGAAATTTTGTAATATCAAAACTTGTACCCACTCCTCCATTGACCAAGAAATGATGAAATATGAAAGGCGCACAACAATCAATATAGAAAACAAATGTGAAGTTGTATATTAAGAAAATGTAAATTTGGGTGTTTAGAAAAGGTCACTTCTTAACACTTAAAATACAATTAATACAATTAAAATTATCAATCCATAAAAATAAAAACATCACCAAAGCTATCAAAAACATACAAGCCCCAATATCCTCAACAATCAATAATTGATAATTGAAGTATATGACATGAAATGTAACATTACATTTATCCACTTGGGAAGTGAAAGAAATGAAATGTATTATTCTATGTGTCTATCTCGGGATACTTGATTATAAAATTTAGAACAAATTTAAAAATAACTAAAAACCTATTGAGTTAAATTTGACTCCTACACCATGTCAACATTTCAAAACGATTAAAATTTAGAAATTTCATAATTTTAAATCCCTTGCCACAATTTTTGACATAAAAATAACTCCTAAGACCATATCAAATGATGAGTAATAAGAACTTAAAAATAACATATAGATCCTAAGTATAATAAAATTGTTACCGAGATTATTATAATCCCTACATATTTTGAGAAACCAAAAATAGATCAATCTATCTTTGAAAATTAGAACCCCATAATTAGAATAACTAATTTTTTTATAACATAACTTTCCTTTAAGTCATGAGAACATCACCAAATATTGAAATGAAATTAAGAAGTCTCTCTCTTTGGAATGAATGTAATAAGTCTACTATTATATGGAAAAGTTTTTACAATTGGTACGGTAGCTTGTTCAATGGTTAAAAACATTATATATTTAACATATTTAGTCGTAATATATATTAATCCATGAAGAATAAACAATATTATACTATTTGATTCTTCAATAGACAAGTTGTTTTTCCAAATTTCCATTATGTCGTCTTCCTTCACATATATCTATATAAAATATTATAAAACAATGTTGATATCTTTCCATCAAAATCGAACTAAAAATTGGTTTATTATTTTTTTGAAAATCGGTAAAAGGAGGGTTTTGGTAGGGTCCCTTCCCGTTACAACATGGATCTACTATCTAAATATAGCCATAATAATTTCAAGAAAAGAGAATATAGAACAACCTAAAACTAGCCCAAGAGTGACCTAAAACTAGGAAAAAACCAATATAAATCCTAGATTAGATCAACAAGAAACCTAAGCCAAAGAGGCTAGACATCTAGAATTTATATTGGGGCCACGAATCCTAGTCATGGTGGGGTGGAAAAAAGCATGTAGTATTCATTTTTTAACACTTTTCCATCTGTCATCTACTCCTTTTGAAGCTATTATGTCCACCTTCCCCAAAGATTTAGTAATCAAAGAGATTACTTTGTCGTTTTCTTTACCTACCAAATCAATTTTGGGTTATTCGGGGATCTCATGTCCCATGAGAATAATTCGGATCTTTCAAATTAATTTCCACGATCTGATTTTCCACAAGCTTCGTTAACTGTGCTAATTAATTTCGGAGAAGGTAAATATTTTGAAAGAGAAGTGGGCAGTATTTCCACCAACATCCCCTGATAATTGTTTAGATTTTCTCCCACCTACTACATATTTAAATTTTTTGTTTCGTCTTCCTTAGAGACCACATTCGAAGGGGAGGCCATGAAACCAGGGGAAAATATATCTATCCTCTCACAATCAGGTGATGTTTCAACCTGTAACAACACAAACAACTCATGGTCGTTAGTCAAAGGGGGAATATTGGTCTATTTGAGCATCACAAGATTATCTTGCTTCATTTGCTGTGATAAAGGAATCCGTATATCCTTGCATCCGTAAGCCCCATGATTTTCTCTCCCACATTTTCCACAATAAAAAAGTGAGTCCTCATAGACGAATTTGTACTTCTAGACCTCGTCTCTAGACATCATGTTTATGGCCTTTGGAGGTGAAGAGCCAACAAAGACATTAATACACATCCTAGCTACAATGAGTTTGGACCTAGCTAACGTGGTTGGGTCAAGAGAAGTCAGATCCCCCATCTATTTATCTATTCCAGCTAATACATCCACTTCCCATAACTCCAGGGGTAGTCCAAGAATCCTTATCCACACAAGACAAGGACATGGAGTATGGGTTTTTAATCCCGGTCTCCCTTTAACAATGGAGAGAGTGGTTCTCCCATAGAACCAAGGTCCACCTTGTACAAAATGATCTAACTCTTCTTCAAGAGAGAATAAAAACAAGAATCTTTTTTCAAATAAGGAAAAAGTGTTGACTTGCCCAAAATTTTTCATTTCTTTCTGATCTAGCTTGTTACTTGATCGATGTTTGGCCTAATCTCTAAAAAAAACCCCATCAAAGTTTAGTTCTACCTGCCACAAGCTCTGTTTACCACAATATATAGAAATTTCAGCTATGGAGTATCTTATTTCCATTTAGGCTTAAGCTTCTATAATGTCTCCTCTGGTTCTTTTATGAAAACCTTAAAGGCCCACGATCCTGGGATCTCCCCTGTAAGTTTCTCAACCATGCTCCTCTATTCTCTGCTACTCTGTTATTATTATTGTTATTTCTTATCCATAAAATTTTCTACCAATTCTATGACACCGAATGAAAAATTATATGATCCCATGATCCTCATGTACTGATTCGTGTAAAAATCAGATGAGTACAAGTGAAGTTATCCTTCAATAATGAAGGTTTAGGCACTTTTGTTTCCTTCATAGAATTTACAAAATTAGTTGGATAAATATTCTTAAACAAACTATTCAAATCTCCAAGAGAGTCTGCATATTTTCTGAACCATGCGGATTACAAATAAAATAAAATAATGGAACACCAGAAACTTTGTATTCATGAAATTTCAAAGGGTAATTAATACAAAACATGTATAAATTGGGTATACAAAAGAGTAGAATAGAATATGACATGCTTCATAGTAGCATTCCGACTCCGCGAACAAAATTATCCCATCAATCTTTATTTTGCATAATTAAACAGTGGACAAATGTGCCATGAAAAACTAATCATAATTGGGAGAGGGAGCAGTAAATTGGTGTCAATTAGGATATACATGGTTTCACTACTTGCTTGATGGCATCAACAGTTTTGTCATTGGTCTTGAAAGACTTTACAAGAACATTGTCGCTTATACCACTTGCAAAGAGATCAATGGGAAAACACACAGTCCTTGAATTGGCACTCTCGAATGCACATAAAGCAATGGCCTCCTCATTATAAAACTTGTTGAGTTTAAAATGGAGGAGACCTTTTTGAAAGATGAATAGATCACCTACCTCAACTATCTAACCACCATGGATTCTTCCTACCCACCATGGATTCTATCTAACTACTATGGAGGTTTTATTAAATAATGTTTCATGCAGGTTTATCTCCTTCTAAAATAACGTGTGCGGGAGGTTTGTACTCACCTCAGAGACTTACATTCTAGTGATTTCCTAAAAATAAGATATTCTATACTATTGGCATTATGGTATGAGAAGATATCAAATAAAAATATCAATATAATCAAGTTATCCTCTATCAACATGTAATTCTTAATTTTAGAAAGGTAATACTATTTTACTTAGGTTGTATTTTATTGTTTTCTATAAAATTTACATATACATTGTTTTTCCATCTCTGAGTACACAAATCCTAATTTTATAAAAATGGTATGTCTATTCCAGTAACCTTATACCAGTACTGGTACCCTTACCTGTCTCCTAGTAACTAAGGTATTAACACACTTATTGATAGCAGAAGACAAAGAATGATTCAATGTATTAAAAAAAAGAGCAGAGCCCCAAATATAAAGGTTGTGGGAGGAAGGAGGATAGTTATAACTGTCCATCAACAAACACTGTATTAAACTAAACTAATGCTAACATTCCCCCCTTAATACATTGTTTCTACATATGTACCCCCTAAACAAATCAAACTTCACCTTGCTAAGAGGCTTGGTGAGAATATCTGCAACCTAAAAATTAGTAGGGTAGTACTGAAGCTGAATTTTATGGTTTAAGACCTGTTCACGAATGTAGTGACATTCGACCTCAATATGCTTTGTTCATTCATGAAAAACATGATTCTTCACAAGCTTCAACACACCTTGATTGTCACAGTGAATGATGGGAGGTTTCTCTTCAGGAATCCCTATATCTGCAAGAATGTGACGTAACCAAATCACTTCACACATAGCTCCTCATGTGGCGCGGTATTTAGCCTCAGTGGATGAGAGAGAAACAACAGTTTGCTTCTTTCTAATCCATGAGATAGGTCCAGATCTGAGATGAAAAACATACCTTGAAGTGGATTTCTGTCATCAACGAATCCTGCATAGTCCGAGTCTGTATATCCCTGTAAGAAGAACTGAGTGTACTTCTGATACTCTAGACCAAAGTCAACTGTACCTCAGAAATATCTCAACACATGCTTTGCTACTATCCAATGACATTTCTTTGGCTCCTGCATAAATCTGGTGAGATAGCTTAGTGCAAAGCAAAGATCTGGCTTGGTATAAGTCAAGTAAATGAGACTCCCCACAAGCTACCTGTAGTGAGTGCCATCTACCTATGGTGAATCTTAGAATCTAGATAATTGCAAACCTTTTTTGCATAGGTGTGGACATTGGTTTACAATCTAACATTCCATACTTCTCTAGGAGAGTCTTGGCATATTTCATCTGGGAGACGAAGATATGATTCTTCTTTTGCCATATCTCTATGCCAAGTTAGTAGTGAAGTAGCCCAAAATTTGTCATGTCAAAGGATTTCTTCAGATCATTCTTTACATCATCCACAAGATTGTCAGAACTTCCTGTGATCACAAGATCATCTATGTACAAAACTAGAATAACAATCTCTGTTCCTACCTTTTTGATATAAAAATTTGTGTATGAGGGGCTGCTAGTGAATCCATACTGCAATAGGTGATCATCAATTTTTATATACCATGCCCTAGTTACTTGTTTGAGTCCATAAAGTGACTTTATCAGATGACATAAATTTTGTGGTTGATGCTCCTCTACAAACCCTTTAGTTTGGGCCATGTATGCTTCTTCTTTGAGATCACCATTCAAAAAAGCACTCTTGACATCCATCTGCTGAATTTTCCATCCATTTTGTGCTACCAGTGCATAGACAACTCTGATGGTTTTTATATTCGCAGTGGGTGCAAAGGTCTCGTCATAGTCAATTCCTTCTTGCTGAGCATAACTCTTTGCAACAAGTCGTGATTTGTGTTTGTCGATTGAACCATATGCCTTATATTTTGTTTTAAAAATCCATTTGCAACCAATGGATTTCTTACCTAGAGGTAGATCGACAAATTCCCACATCTAATTCATAAGTAAGGAATCATATTCAACATTCATAGCCTGTTTCCACTGTGGTTGGTCTAATGCCTCACGAATAGTGTTAGGTTCGGTGCTATCAAGAAATGAACTCATGAGTGTAAAATTTGCCTCATGTCTGGCTTGACTTCGTGTTCTGACTCCCGTAGAAGTACCTGGAAGTGAGTTAAGGTGTGCATCCCCAATACTATTCTGGACCCATTTTGGACGTTGGTGTTGTTGCTGCTGATGTGAAGATGTGTTTTCTAGTGTGCCTAGATCAACGAATAAGTCTCCACTCAACTCTTCTTCTCTCTGATAAGAATCATCTTGCCCATCATCTGGATGTGTGAGCAATCAATGTGATGAGGTTGGTACTGAATCTCCATTGTGTGGTAGGGAGTCAAAGGATGACTCATCACACACCACATCTTGACTCTCGTAGATTTTCTTTGTCTCAAGATCCATGAGATGATATGCCTTTAAGGTAGTACTATACCCCAAGAAAAGACATGGCAATGTATTTGGATCGATCTTCTTTCTTTTCACATCTAGAATATGCATATATGCAAAGTACAACCAAAAACTCTCAAATGATAGATAGAAGGTTTATGACCAGTCCATACCTCTTCCGGTGTCCTATTCTGCAAGATCTTCGTGGGTGCTCGGTTGAGTAGATACATTGCATTGTTTTGGACTACTTCGCCCAAAAATAATCCTCCAAATTGTCGGTGGAGAGAATACAATGAGCCATCTCCATGAAATTCTTGTTGTGTCGCTCGTAAATCCCATTCTGTTGGGGAGTATAGTGTGGAGTTAGATGTTGCTGAACGCCATGCTACTTTAGGTATGATAAGAACTTCTTCGATACAAATTCCCCCCCTTGATCTGAGCGGAGGAGAAGGAGAGGCTTCCCAGACTACCTGGTGGCTTGCTGGTAAAAGGTTTGGAAATTAGCAAATGCCTCACTCTTATTCCGGAGAAAATATACCCACATTTTCCGTGAGTAATCATCAATGATGAGCTGGAAGTATTCAAAACCTTAGAAGCTGGCTTTAAGGGGTCTGCATAGATTGGTGTGTACAACCTGAAGATTCTCCGTAGAATGATAAGAGCTCTATTTGAATGGACCTCTGTGTTGTTTTCCCGCAAGACATCCCGTGCAAACAAGTAAGGAATGGGAGAGTGGAGGAAGCCCTCTTACCATTTCCTTGGCACTGAGCTGATGCAGAGCCCCGATAGAAAGATGACCATATTGAAAGTGCCATAGTGTAGTGGAATCCACTGTTGAAGCAGAGAGAGCAATGTTAGATGAAGTGACCACGTCCAGTGTAAATAGATGGCCCTTCATAAATGCTCGAGAAATAACTGAGTCTCCCTGGGAAATGATGTAGGACTTGACCCCTTTATGAACAAAGAATTCAACCCGCATTCGATGATTAAGAAGATGAATCATAGACAAGAGATTTGAGGTCAAACCTGGAACATATAGCACCTTCATGAGTGTACATCACCAATCCCCGCCACAATATACTCTTGATTATCTGCGATGATGATGTGATCTCCAGTGGACCGGTCACGAGAGGGTATGGAACAACTTCTTATTCCCAGTCATGTGTTTGCTGGAACCTAAATCAATCAACCAGACACTTTCTGATGGCTACGAAGTCTGTGAGACTAGGATAATGTCCGAATGAGTTGTTTTTGAAACCTTGTCATCAGAGGAGGCATCCTGCTGAGTAGTAAGATGACCCTTCTACCTCTGATTATGAGTACGCCTTTGAGATTTCTTGGAATATCCTTGGCCAGAAGTGCTCTCTTCACTAGAGTTTCCATGCTTGTGATTGTTTTGATAATAGTTCGTAGTTGTGTACAATCGATCTGCCTTGTTGTTCTGCTGCTTCTAGGGTGGCTGCTATGGTGGCCACTGAGAAGGTTGCTACTGTGGATGCTGATTCTAATTCTAAGGGGTTGACTACCCTTTCCGAGGCTTATGCTTTTTCCTCGTAATGAGATCCACGTCTTCGAAGGCTTCTTGAACATTCTGAATGGCTTCTTCCTGCGGGAGATAATTCACTAGTTTGGCAAAAATCACCTCCTATTGAGCCATGATCAACATGGTGATCAGTTTCTAAAACCGGGATGGAAGAGCTCATAAGGTGAGTGGGAGTAGCAACTTTTTTGTCCACTGGTTCATCGACAGCAGAAAGTTCTGCGAGTAACTCGGCCACACGCCGTAAGAAGGCTTCGACTAATTCGTGATCATGCATACTCATTATGTGAAGCTTTTTCTGAAGATGCAACATCGTTTTCAAATTCTTGGCTTCATAGATGGTACACAAGGTGGCTCATGCTGTAGAGGAAGTGGTTGCTTCCCGAATGTGAGGTTGAACCTCATCAGAAAGGCTTAGAGTGATAAGCATTAATTCTTTTGCATCAGCCTTTTCATTCTTAGCCAACAGATCAACGTCTTTGGGAGGGGCGTTTGTGCCAAAAATGATCCCCCAAATATCTTCAAACTGAAGAATCATGTCCATCTTGGTTTTCCATGCGAAAAAATTTGGCCCTTTCAAGAGTTGGGCATTGGATAGCAATATTTTTGGAGCAGACATTGTTGGTTGTTGCACACTACACTTATCGCTTTAGGATTCTGATCAACGTAGGATTATTGTCTACTTAGATATGCACCCAAATGCTAGACAAAACTGGTCACAATGCATAGCACATCCACACCTTCCAATGCCAATAATCACCAGGTCTTCAAATCACCACGTAATTATTCTTACATGAAAAAGAAATACTACCATTTTTCTACTTTTAGGAAAAATACAAAGAATAACTTTTTCTTTGCTTCCAACGCAGCAACAGATCACTGCACACTAACATCCACTTCTCTAAAGACATTTCTAGTAAAATTTCCACATAAAAATGGAGTTGTGATTTCTCCTTCAGGCAGGTCTACTATACACAGGTCATCAATCACTGGATAAACTTCCATGCAGGCCCTCCCCATGTTCTCAGGTTTGGTCATTGGCTAAAGAATTAATGCCACGCCACATGTCCTAGATAACTCCAAACAAATATGTCAAAGAGCCACGTCCAAAAGTATCCAGGTTTCCAATGCTGTAGGTTACTTTAGTCTTCACATGCCAAAAGAGAAACTCTGCAAGTCACTCTGATACGAATGATAATAGAAGACAAAGAATGATTCAATGTATTCAATTTAATGTATTAAACAAAAGAGCAGAGCCCCAAATATAAAGGCTGCGGGAGGAAGGAGGACAGTTATAACTGTCCATCAACAAACAATGTATTAAACTAAACTAATGCTAACACTTATGAAGTGTTGTTTTACCCGAAGATAGATTCGTATTGAATTCAACACCAATATTGTCTCAGGATACCTAAAGAGGTGGAAAAAACACTTCCTAACCATGTGCTATAGAGAAGAGCACCATAAGGGAATTTAAAACTCTCTATTGGAAAAGATTTGTCTCCTCACCGAAAAGGAATAACAGAGTGAGGCACTATATAATCACATGGTAAGCTATAAAGGATGAGTTTTTGAATGAAAAAAAATTGATATGGAATATATTATGTATTTCCATAATTGGAGCTTAAGTGGAAGAACATTACAAACACATTTGTATGGTTATGAATTCTTACTACTTATGCAATATCTATGAAAATTGGTGGAATTCTTGACAGTGAAAAAACCCCAAAATAAGTCCAATTCCAACTTCAACAACTCCAAACCCACTAAAAACCACTCATAAGATGTGCAAATCCATTCCCAAAGTGTCGCTACTCATTGTAGTTCATCCTATAAGTTCTCTGGTTGTGGTGTCATCAAAAACCTAAGAGAATGGAGAACCACCATATAAGGTTTCCATCGAAGCACAAATAAATGCCATGACCATAACTCTATTGGTTTTTGTATACACCTCATTTTTTATGCTTTCCAACATTTTATCTTAAGAAATGGCTATTGAAGCAGTATCCTCCTAATAAGTCACCTTAAAGGGCCTATTAGGATTTGTGTGTGATCATACATGGTCACATGGGGTAGACCACAAAATTATAGATAGGTTGATATGATGACATATTTTCCTTATCCTCACTTTATTCCCTCTATGGTTCAGATTTTATTTTCTCTTATGACCATTTTTCTCATCACGTTCACTTTTTATCAATCATTTCCTATCTTCTTATTAATTTCATTCATCTTTGATCTATTTCATTGCCTTGATCTTTCTCCGACTTCCACTCCCCATTTATTTCCACCATTTAGCCTTAGGTTTCCTCTAACACCGATGCAATATCCCATGGATGATTGTCATTACAAAAATTCATTCAAGTCGAGCATATATGCTTGGTCATTCTAGTTATTCTATTGTCACTTATTAATCATTCTAAGCACTTAAGTCTACTTTCATAGTGGACATTTACACACATAATTGCATATAGTTATTATAATTATGGTTGCGGAGCCTCCTATTTTGTATTTGGGTCGCCACAATGAATTATAAATGTAGGTATTTTTATTTAGATTTCCCCTTCTCCACCCATAGATACTATCTCTCACAATTGTTTTCTTTGGAAATGACCATTCATCAATGGTTGAACACTATAGGTAACTATTTCTTACCCTTATGTTTACTTGGTTTATTATTTTTTACTGTGTTGATGGTTGTTCATTCATTCTACAGATTAGGGTATATCTATGTTTGATTTATTTTATGCCTTTATCTTATTATGTAGTTCCCCTTGGATTTATCCATATATTGATATCCTATTATTCTAAATCCGTCTAGTGCAGCTTTCTTTATCTTATATATAGGCCTTGGAAACCTATATCTACCTTAGGGATAGCGATACCATCCTCTAGATTTTGCAAAATTTACACTCCTTGAGAATGTTTGGTAACTATATCTTGTGTGCAGGAATAGATTTTATCCCAAAGTTTTGAGAAAACTATTAGGGATCCATGTTATATCATCATATACTATGAATCCATGTGTCTTATTCTACCCTAGGTTAAACAAGATTCAACCTAATTTTTCATTTTCTCTATATTTCATACACAATAACAAAACTACATTAATTCCTTATGAGAGTTAATCTCGTTTGTAATTCATTTTTCTTGACACCATGTTATCAAACTCTATAAAAAAACGTACATAGTTTATAATGTAGTTTATCTTACATAATTCACAATTTACCCTTCCTATCACTATCAACCTCCATGTTTATCTCCATGAATGAGCCTATTAAGAATATGAAAAAACCACTTTCTCTACGAATGATTCATTAGATCCTCATCAACATGTTCAAAGGTCCTTAATAGGATCTTAACACTTTTAGCATACATCAAGACTTAAAATTTAAATAATGATCTTCTCATCTATGATCACTTCCAACATGAACATACCAATTTCACCTTAACTCTAGTAATGATCTTCCATACTCTAATCATCGTATCCACCATTAAAATACCAATTATATCATATATGAAAATTACAATTACACTACCAAGCATAACTATAAACATTCTCATTTTCCTGAGAAGATCATCCATGCCACAGCTAGACTCGATGCTATTAATCTTAGTAGATACCTATTTGATTCCATTTACTAGTAGATATTTTTTTCTCGATTTCATTCTGGCCAATAGTATTGACCTATGTACTTTTAGCATGGCCAAATCTTGTAGAGAAAAATGACTATCTTTTTCTTTTCTCACTTTTTGGGGCTTCTACCAATGTGTGCCCCTCTCTCACCTCAGGTCCTGGGGAATCTATATGTTCTTACATTTTTCCTTTTCCAAATACTAATAACCTCCTAATTTCATCACATTCTTACAATTGATGCATCTTATGATTATCATTATGCTCATCCTCTAGCTTGGGTACATCTCCTAATTCCTTTTATCTCTATTTATCCAACACTATAATCAATAACATTTAATCAATAAATCAAACAAATCCAACTCTAATAAATATTTAAAGAATAAAACTCTTCCATCTAGAATCTTTGAGACTATATTATTCTCCTTATTATCTACTTCATCAATCTAGTCTTTCAATATATTCTTATCATTCTCGAGACTCTACGACCATTGTGTCCTATCCTTGATACTTTGGTAATATATATATCTATACTTATAGTCCTAACTCAATGAAATCACATCACAATTAATTAATTTAATCTATTTTTTCATACTTAGCGCATCTTCCCATTGGTTTTCAATGTTATAAAATGTTTCTATCTACCCATTGGATATCATCCTCAATTCTCTCTACACGACCTTCATCTCATGGCTTCACAACTAGGTGGTGGATTTATGTCTCCTCATTCTTGAAATCGCATTATCTTCTAGTGTTTCTTCTTAGTCTTACTGGGAAAGCCCTCATGCAACATAGTCTATTGTACCAGATCCACGTCCCATAGTTTGGCGAATCATTAAGGTTAGTATGTAGGTCTTGCACCATTTGGTGATTCATGTGAGATTTACTTGGGCGCGATAATCATCTATAAGCGATAATCAGAACTTACGGGTATATCAGCATCGTTCAGACCCCTCAGCCTCAACCCACATCAGACGCAAAAACTGAATGCCACGCATACAAAAAAATGCCACTCAGATGAATCTGACAGAATTCTTGTGTCAAAGGAAGAATGGAAGGAAAGTGCATACCGTTGACGTTTTAAGATTTTTTGGCACTTCCAGGCATCCCCTTTTTGCTTTCTTGCATTTCCTTGCACCCCCACAATCCCTACCAGTGCACAGAGATGTATCATTGTCTCTCCTCATTCTTGAAATCGCAGCATATTTATAAATGATCAACACTGGTAAAATTGGTCTCACTTTCGTATATTATCCACGGTGCTCATATATATGGGGTCATCCCTTTCTTTTTTTGCGTCAGATGCTTAACAACTTTGCATTTTATATCTTGGTCAAAAGAGTCGTATTTGTCCCTTGTAGGCTTGACAGCTAAATCATCAGGTATAGATGCGATAGAAGAGCTTCGGTTTTGATGGTTTGAATAGGAGTCCATGGAATTGCTGATAGATATGTCATGCATGCCTTTAATCCTTCTTGAACAGTATTTCATTTGAAGCAATAGGTGGAATTTGTAAGGCCTCCTCTGTGCTCGAGAATAGGTGTCGAGTTCTAGCGTAAGAAGAATAGATGAGGCAAATATATTTAATGGAATCCTCACTCTGCAACACTATTGGATAGAGCTTTTGTTTTGATATCCTTATTCAATGTCGTAGAGGACCAACGGTTGGAGAAGTTGGATTCAAAACATGCAAAATGTTTTATAAAGACTTGGGAATGCAACAAGAAAAGATTTCCCTTGCATTCATCTCCATCGCATGAAATTATATGCAATTATGCCAAAGGTGTAGTACTCCAAATAATATAAAGGGGAGGGTCACACCACAAAGTTAGTGCTCCAACCCTCGACACTTGTCATTTGTTTATCGTTGCATCCACAAATTCATTCAAGTGGAATTGATAATATCAAAGGTAAAAAATGACACCCTCATGATACTCCACATCTTCCTCCAATACTCCCTGTACACAGTGAACACCATGTCTTGTCCTTTTCCGATGAAGATGTCGAACACCACTTTGTGGGTACAAGATGCAATCTACACCCCCTTCGTGTGCAACACATGCTTGGCCAAATTTAGCGACGACACCACCACCAGATTCCTCGACCCCATCTTCAACAGACATATTTTGCCATATTTCTTAGCGAGGTCGTAGAGATTGCGGCGATTCAAATTGTCCCAGCTTGGAGCCATTTGCTAAAAACGGGCACAGCTAGGGGACACGATGACAACTTTAGTTTCTTAGATCTGAGTTTGGATACAACTATGACACCACCAGTGCAACGAATAGGGTGACCAACCCCTTAAAAAGATTCACTCCAAAACAAAAAAATCTAATGTAATTCACAGCGTGGACTTGCTGACATAAAAAGATAAAGAACTGATCAATTTATAATTAAATGATTGATTTCAAATACGGAATGTCAAGATTTCAAATCCTATGCACAAGGGGTTTCCACGAATAAATTTAACCAAAAAAAAACACAGGCTTGCAATAATTTCTGAATAAGTAAGTAAAACGTAAAATCCTTGACCTATATATGCATTTAAACCTCCATTTTAACAAATAAAGAAAATAAAATGTCTCCTCTATGTGTATTTCAACCTCTATCTTCACAATAACATTGTTCAAATACTTGGAAATGATCAAATCCTTCAAAATATTGTCGTGGTAAAATAATCAAAGGAAGACATCCATTCCCTTATAAAAAAGAATACACAATATAATAATCATGTACTATCCATTACCTCATATACACACACTACTTAGGCTATGACTACTGCATAGAAAGACTATATTAATAATATGTAACCATATTTAAATGTTTGATGGAAAGGAAATATACTATGTAAGCTGCACGTTATAAGTTAAGATAGTAGTCTTACCCTTCGCTTTCAACCAATGCTTTATTTAAATGTTTACTAGACTTGGGTACCTCTTTAGGAACACTGCATTCTCCCATGTTGCATCCTTACATGACCAATTCTTCCATGGAAGGTGTCAATTTCCAGACACATGTTCGTGCTTCTACTTCCTATAATTAATTGACCTCACAATTGAAAATGGGTCCTACTGAGTTCTGCAACAATTGGTCATTGCGGCCCATTTTTTGACATATCTCCATCAACTATTTTGTTTGTGTCTTTCGAAGCATGACCTTCCCTCCCCCTTATTTGAAATGACAAACATGTCTTGTAGTTCTTAGAAAATATATTCTAATGTTGCCTCCTTGAGTCCTCTTTCCTTTCGCATACACTTCTCCAACCTCAAACATCTTTTCCTGCAACCCTTTCCCCCTCCCATTGTTTCTCTTCATTCAGTTTCACTTCTTCTCTAGATCCATTTTGGTGTTCACATCACACATTCTGTGCCTCAATTATTTCTTACAATCACCTCAAGTGGCTCTTAGAAGGTATAGTTCCGCATTGCATCCCTCATCCCGTTTTCCCTTCCCTTACAATTCTCCACCCTCAAAGACCTTACTCTATGCCCCTCTTCCTCTCCCATTGTCTCTATCGCTACAATTTGCTTTCGTCTAAACATCCCCTATCGCAGTTCCATTGTACGATTCACGTGGCATTGCAATCTCCCAATAACGAGGAATCACGCCTACATACTCTAAACCTTTTACCGCTCATAAATCCCTTTGCATTTCCCTTCCACGCCCTTTTATACTACCATTCCTCTTTTCTTTTCTAGTTTTTAAGTCTTCCCTCATCTTAATTGCTTGCGGGTGTCATTTGTATTCTCCATTACTTCTACAGGTCTTATTTAATATTTAACTAAATAGATCATTTATTTATTGCCTTTATTTTATTTGCACCACAAGTACTTTGTTCTCATTTCCAAATCATTCACATGCCGCAATCCTTAAAGGCGTTCATCGAACCTGTTTGACTGTCGCGTGCATTGCTAGTTTTATTACTATCATCTTTATTATTAAGCTGCAATCTATTTGGTAATAGGTTATAATTTCAATGTTTATAATCGGATAATTAAATATAAAAGGTGTATGTATCTTAAGATAATAGATTTAATATGCTTATACCCTTAATAAGCCTTATATTGCGGCCATGTAAATAAGTGAAATGTTTAAATCTATCATTTATGATAATTCTCAACTCCCCACCGTACATCTCAAATCCTTTGCAAACTTTTATTAAAAATGGATCCTTATATTGCGGCCATGTAAATAAGTGAAATGTTTAAATCTATCATTTATGATAATTCTCAACCCCACCGTACATCTCAAATCCTTTGCAAACTTTTATTAAAAATGGATCCTAAACACTTATATTCGAAATAAATTACTTTCTATAACCTTCATCAAATATGCATTATAATCAACAAAATCCCCACTATATGGAATATATAACCAATGTTAATATGTGAGAATGCGAAATCCATGATTTCAATGCAAGACTAGACAATAATGAATCGACCAATTTTTTTAATGAAATTATGGAAGACCCCCAAGGTTGTTCACTTCGTCCTCAACCACTTCTTTAGGTGGCCTAGATTGTGACTTCAATTCTCTTGACAAGCCTATAGTGTGTGGCGTAGACTCTTTATATGCTACCCAAAGGTTATAGAGAGGCTTGCCCTACGGTAAAGCTCTGTATCTTTGGATCATTGGGAAAAATTCAATTTCCTATGATTACCAAAAAAAGATGGAGATACTTGCTTGTTAAAAATGAACATAATACTTAAACACGAACTTTTCGCACTCGGTATTATGCGTAAATAGATCCAACTATACAATACAAAGTATACTAGTCATTCTCACTTAGGACTCTATTAGAATCATTTGATGACCGAAATCAACAAGAACACCTCACGAGACAACTAAAATCCACTCAATAAAAAAAAATAGAAAAAAAAAAACTACTATTTTCACACTATTATTTTGATACATGAAGACTTCGATTCTTTTCCATTCTAGCCCCAATCTTAAAATCCAAATTACCATCCTTAATTTTAGATAATTCAAGTTTAAGCTAACCACACGTCGTAATGAAATACAAACTATTAAACTTATCCATCAATGTGTGATCACAAAATAATTTTTTTGGTGGCACACTAATTAGGTTCCTTCTTATGAAAATTGTTATAATGTCAAAATATTTTATCACGATCCTCCATTTACCATGACATGCAATGATATATCAAAGATACCAATAATTACACTTAGCCATAATCAATGAAGAAAACAAATGTAGTGGTGTATATCAAGAAAATCTCAAAACTCACAATCTTAAAGTCAAGATTTCCTTCAAAACAGAACATTTCAATCCATACTAATGAAAAACATGACCACAACAATCAAATCTTAATATCATCAACAATTGAGACAATCTTCCCACTATTCATCACCTTCAACTTTCACCTCTCCTACAATAATCTAGTCAAATGGCCTTAACATTATTTGATGAAGTAATTGATTGAGAGTTAGAGAAAAACCACTTTATATTCTGTAGCTATAAAATTCGCACTCAAAACATACACACCGACCAATTCAAAAAATAATGAAAAACAATAAACATTTTTTTTTTATGAAATTTCAAAAGGAAATTACACCACATAGGATGACTCTAAGTAGGATTCAAAAATATGTAGATTACTTGCATGTGTTCAAAGACTTGACCAAATCATTGTTTCTAATACCAATTTTGAATATAGCGGTTGGAATAGACATAGTCCCCATATTCAGGATATAGATAGAGAAAATTCCTTCTCAATCAATGCGGTAAATGTCCCTCCCCCATTGATCACATTTTTTTTCACGAGGTTTACCATAAATAAAAACAATAATTATTTTTTTGTTATTTGGAAGAATAATTTCTTTTAAGGGTCCAACATTAGATACATACATTTACTTTCATGATATTAAAATCAAGCATTGAAGTTCCTAGTTATAGACAGAAGCTACAACGAAATTGTAGGCTCCTTATCTCAGCCATTTAACCATGAACCCAAAATCATATGGTGCTCCACAATATAGAAAATACAATGCATCAACATTTTCAAAATTCAATTTCAAGAAATTGAAAACAAAGAGCATGGAATATGTATACACTATCAAGGAATGACCAAAATGTGATTTTGATGGATGTTTTTTCGAAACACAAAATTGATGAAACAATACAGATGTTTGTAAATTTAGGATTTACCACATTAGCTCCTTCAAAAACAACTGTAAAATGATGACGTGAGGCTCCTCCATATAAAGGACACCCTTGATCTTAACATTTATTTTGCTATTGCAGAAGTGAATATTCCAAATCAATAAAAAATTAAATCTTTAACATTAGTCAAAGATTTATAAGGGAAAACATGTGTACACATATTCATCGTCTCAAGAAACTAAAAAACTATTATTTTAGATGAGAATTAAAAATATTAAAAAACACACAAAATAAAGGATAGCTTTGAGGTTAACACCCATGAGGGGAATACAATAAAGTAAATATTCAATCTCACAAAACAACTATAGGGACTTAGACATATTGATGAAATTTCATGGATGACGACCACAATGGAAATGACGCCATAATTTTTCCACTCAAAGCTAAATGATCGAGAATCCTCATGTCATTTTCCATTCTAAACACATTTTCTCACCCTCGGAAGCAAGGAACCTATCTCGTTAAAAAATTGTTGAGAGAATTTTAAATTTTTGGTTCATGCATAAACCATGTTAGTTTCCTAGGTATGTAGGTGGGACTAGGTGTTGCATTTGCATTGTCTCTTTTTCAACCTCTTACAGATAGGAAATCCTACATATGTTTGAATCCTTGACACTTCTTCCCTTCCCTACCACACCCTTGAGCTTGTCCTACATCTTCTTCTCGGGATTCGGGATTAATATCAATTTTTGCCACATCCCACTATATATCAGATGTCGTTATGTGTGTTATGTGAAATATGACTTCCTTTGTACAATTAAAAGTTTAAAATACCATAAATAAGAATTAGTTTTACAAAATATAATTTCCATGATACCATTAAAAGAAAAAATAACCATGAACATAAATGAAATCCTAACCAAAAACAATGAAAGTAGAAAATTAGAAAGAAAAACAAGTAAAATGTTGTAGAACTCTCAAAACCTTTCCTTATTCTCAATTCTCATATTAAACTCCCAAGTATCACATATATAGATAAGATCATCCATAAAAGGTATAACCATGGAAATCATGAAAAAAACCTATTTCAAAACTTGAAAATTAATCAAAACCCATTTTAAGGACCGTAAACAATCATTCTTGTTTATACTAGATATTTTGTGCTAACGCTTTCTTAGATAAAGTATGAATTACAATAATGACACTCCATATATCCGAAATCAATGCTTCCCATTTGAATGCAATCACCAATCTTGTCCATGATTAAATACAAATACTTTCCTCAACTATTGATCTCTTTCCTTGTGTTTGATTTTGTGACTCTTCATCTAGTTATAGGAAACAAAACATTACATAGCCATTAAAAGGTAAATTTTTGGGTTGGTATCTATTAAGAAAAACCTAATAATTAGAAAACATTAAATTAAATAGGATTCTTTCTTGTACCAATTATTACTATCAAGGCCTCATTCTGTTGCTTCATCGTCATTTCCTTTCCCAACACCCTTCAATCCCCATCGCCCTTACCTCCCTTAACCTTGGTCCTTCCATTTCCCCCACTAATCCTTTAGGTCGAAGGAAGATCATAACCAAAAACCCATTATACCCTATCAATCATCCTTTTCCTTTCTAAATAAAACTTTTGTAGTAACAAAGACATCAAGTCTACTAAAAATATGCTACACATTAGTAATCTTGTTGGTGCCTCTGCTATGGAAAGGGAGGAATACCTTCTTAATAGAATTGTAAAATTGGAAAAGGAGGTTGGGGTTTTGAAAGAAGATATCAAACATGTTTCCAAGGGAGAATGCAAAAGGAAGCTTCAAAATGATCTTGAACAAGATAATAATCATATTCTGGAAGTCTACAAGAAGCTAAATTCATTGGATAATAGACTGGGAAATGCAAAAGGAAGACATGGTTACACCCTTTGTATTCTCAAGGCTATTTATAACTTCATGGAGCAACATATAAAAAGCATTTGCATGATCAGTGACATTTCTCCTGCCATTTGGGATCCGGGACCAAAATGGGACTTGATTCTCTCACAGCTAGACAAAAAGTATCCATCCCACGTCACTGCCCGTGCGCTCTTCACCACTATGCAGAAGGTGAGGAAAAATATTGACAGAGCAGACAAGTGAAAAATATTGTCCTTACTCCTAGTTTCCATTTTGTTGTTGTTAGGATGTTGTTTTCATGCTACTTTGTTGCAGTTTTGTTACTATTTGATCCTTTTTGTATAGTTTCTCAGATAAATATAGTTGGTTACTCATGTATAATATGGATGCTAATCCAAACTTAATGTATTTACTTCATTATCTGGATTTTTAGCCTTTTTGTATTAGGGTATAGTCCCTTCAGAACTATTGACCGCATTATCTGCTCTATCTGGCTTTTGAGCCCTTTTTATAATAGGGTATAGTCCCTTCAAAACTATTTACCCCTAATTAAAAAAATTATTACTATCTAATTTTAATAGCGAAAATGATAATTTAATCTAAATATTAGTATGAACACAAGACCAAGAATCACCAATTTGAACAAAAATCAACTGGAATGCATATCCATTATTGTATAAATGTAATTTCATTTGTTTTTGGGGTTTATCTTATACTTTTGAATAAAATTGGATGTTTTTAATGCTTAAAACACATGCATATGGTTGAGTGGATATTATAATAAATTTTTTATTAAGGTTTATTATGAGAAGATTAGGATTATATTGATATGGTAACGATTATTTCTTTTTTTTTCCACTTTACCAAGTTAAATATACCATCTATAAAGCTATCACAAAAACATCCCATTTACCATGCTTTTTGGCTATAAAATTCAACAACTTCCTCATCTCGACGTAGGATGACATGTTTCTCTCAACATGTACACATCTCTATAGTTATGTCACGTCACCACAAAACCAAGGTTATGTCCTGCAGCCCCAAGCATACAATCACGACACCTTAGGCATACCCCTATATGAAAAAAACACAAGAAGATCAAAGTATAACCATCTCACAATGAGACACCAAAAACCACATAACATTCCTGACAACACTTTATCCAAGTGACCTCAAAATGATAAACCTTTGAGTCAAACAAAAGAGATAAAATTGATGAAATATCAACAGTAAAATAAAAGTGGCTAAGTAGTTGCATTCAAACTATGAAAATATCTCAATAAACCAAAAATAAATGGAAGATCCTTAAATATTTATCAATAAGTCAAATCAATGAAAAGCTAGTCTCAGAAATATCAATTTTACAAATATAACAAAAATGGAAAATATCCACATCACAACCACTACACAACCTTTTGTGGGCTACCTGTAGGGGTACTAGTCATCGAGTGAAAATCTCGGTATAAATGAGTAATATGGATCCAATTACATCATCTGACATGATATCTACTCTCGCAAGTGAAAAATAAGCCTCTATGATACCAAAAGTGGAAATATCTGAAGCCATTGTCCAGTACCATCACCCAATGTCATAACTGCTGAATATAGTAGCTCTAAATGAGTGACCCTTTGCCAGATCTACTCCATAACGGTCTCTAAGTGTCACCCAAAGAATTATTTACCATAATTTTCTCCAAGAAAGAAAAAAATTCATTCAATGATGACCTCCACAGGTTCTGACAGAACATTGAACAATGCACGAAATTTGGGGGTCCTTTACCATATGCTCGTTGAGAGCCACATACACACTACAAAAAATGCAACCGGGCATAATATTATTGAGTCCTCATCACACACAGACTAAATCTCACCAAAAGTAACCCACATATTTTTAAACAAACATGATTCTCTTGTCAAGTAAACCTAGAGGTACAATTGTTGGAAAATTACTCTGATACCAACTATAATGCATATTGTTTTCATGACCCAAAACTTATATATTAAACCCAAAGAAAAACTAGAGTTTTTTTGTGTTAGTGAAAAGTTAAGTGTGGATCAACCATTGTTATTTCCACATGTGTACCTATATGGATACAGGTCGAACCAAATAATTCAAAGATTTTCATCCACCATTACACTCCCAGAGCCAGTGAAAAACTGAGAGAGGATATCAAGATCAAATTATTTTTTGACCATTAATACCATACTCACAAATAATTCCAATACCATAATCATCTCCATATTTTTCTTTCTAATGAAGAAGAAATTAGAGAAAAGGAAGAATTGGTGTGAATTTGAGTGCTCAGGATCACCTATTTATATTCATGTTGTGCTCTCTTTCACCCAACATTTCTTGTTGGGTTAATTGCCCCAAATTCAATCTCACCGCTTCACCACATACATATTCATTCATTCAAATATATTAAAATCTCTTTCTTGAACTTTTTGACTGTGTTAATCATTTCCAACAGATTTTATTACTTATTCCATGGTTATTAAACATGCAAACTAAGTGCAAGTTATTGTAAAATTAACATGCTCTAATTATTTTTATGACATTGTTCCCTTTGCACTATTAAGATGGAATTGTCCCATATTCACATGGAATTGTTCCCTTTTCACTATTATTATATAGTAATTGTGCTCTCGATGACAATACAATATGTATTTCATCTTAGAGCTCACTTAATATGTGATTTCCCCATTAATTTGTTGTGCACTTTTTTTTTGGATTATGATAAAAGGCAAGGGTTTTGATAGGAACCACATCCATATTACAAAAGGCTCTTAACCGTTCAAATAAACTTGATAAATCATAAGAGTAACTAGTTTATCAAAAAAAGGAAACCATAATATTGTGCCTTGAAAACTTGTTTCTTGGATTAACACTGTATTGGAAATCTGTAGCCTTTTAGGACATCTTTTTCATCATAATATTCTATTGTTTTTAATTCTGCCTTCTTGTTGTTCCCGCAAAACTGAAGGGAAGCTAATCATCTTGTTTCTTAAGACTTCCATCCTTGTATCTGTACTTTCTTTTATGAATGAATACTTCTTAGAGCACAACTAATTGACATTGATTGCAAACTATATCTTTTTTGTGTTGCTGCATTTTCACGAATGTATGGAAATATTTGCAAGCTTAATGGCTATATTGAAACCTTGTAAAATATATAAATAAATGTTTTCATTTTTGCAACATTGTTTCTTTGCTTTCTTAATCATAAGTGATAATGCCTATACATATGTGTAATGAAATTACTTGTATAATTCAGATCATGAGCAGAAATATAACACCAAATAACACAATATTCTAGAATAATGATCTCAATATACAATTAGAATAGCTTCGACACTTCGAGGGAACAACCTCCAAACCATACAATAATACTCAAATGCTCCAATGATGATAAACTACTACCTACTAACCTCTATATATACTATTCATATGCTATGGCCAACACCAAGGCCGACCCACTAATGAAAATATAACATATATGAAAGAGATACATAATGATAAGAAGTTATGATAGCCACAAGTCGGATATATACATCTAATATAAGATATATGATTAAGGGTGTAGCATGACCCTCCCATTCGAAGCAACATTGCCCCCAATGTTGAGAAGATATGGATGTTGCTGCAAGAAATTTGAATCCTCCCAAGTTGCATCTTTGTTGTCTAGATTTTTCCACTTAATCAAATACTCAGTGATGATCCTTGTCCTCAATTGCTTAGTGCATGTCTGAAGGATGCATTCTGGTTCTAGGATGATTCTTCCCTCTTCATCAAGCTTAGGTAACACTTTCTGGGTTGATATTATCTGTCCAATTACCTTCTTTAGGCAAGATACATGGAAGATTGGATGAATTCGAGTAGCCGGAGGAAATTTCAGTTTGTATGCTACATTGCTAATTTTCTGTAACACTTGATAAGGACCATAATACTTAGGTGAAATCTTGTTATCCTTTTTGTGTTATTTTAAGGACATTTGCTTATATGGTTGTAAACACACAAAAACCCATCACCAAATTCAAAATGTCTTTCACTACGATGTTGGTCTGCCTGCTGCTTCATGCGGTTTTGTGACATGGCCAAATTCTCCTTGAGACTAAAAAGGACCTCTTGTTGGTGTTGAATATGTTTTTCAACTGCTCAAACCATTGGCTAGACTCTCAAAGATGAAGTGATAGATGGTGGATGGTACCCATATAATGCCAAGAAAGGAGACATTTTAGATGAAGTATGAAAGGATGTGTTATACCTGCATTCTGCCAGCGGTAACCATTGGACCCATCTCGCTTGCTTATATGATGTAAAACAACGAAGATATTCCTCCAAGCACTTGTTTACCACATCTATTTTCCCATCAGACTGGGAATGATAAGAGGAACTACTAGCTAGTTGTGTGCCCAAGCATGAGAACAAGTCAGTCCAAAAATTACTAGTAAAGATAGGGTCTCGATCACTTACTATAATCTTTGGTGTCCCATGTAGCTTATGAATTGTATCCTGAAGGATGTTGCTACTGTACTCATAACAAATGGATGTGATAAAGCACAAAAATGGGCATATTTGGTGAGTCTATCCACCACCACCATGATTACATTTTCACCTTTGATTTAGGCAATCATGTGATGAATTCCATAGACACCTCTTCCCACCTCTTGGATAGGAATAGATAGAGGTTGTAAAAGACCTGGGGACTTAATTGTTTCACCCTTATTTTGCTGAAAAACCATGCATTCTTCCACAAAATTTTGGACATCTCCTTTTAGCCCTTCCTAGAAAAAATCATGCTTGATTCGATGATAAGTATTTAAGAAGCCAGAATGACCCCCTACTGGAGAAGCATGGAGCTCAGATAGAACCCTATTTTTAAGGATTGAATTCTTACATAGATATAATCTATCTTTATACCATAAAACATCTCCTTTCCATAAATTTTTTTTTGACATGTTTGGATCTTGTTGGAGATTATCAATGAGATTTTGTGTACCTGCATCATTTTTCCATTCAGATCTTGCATCCTCTATCCAATCCTCCTATAATACAGATATGTCACACAACAATGCCTAGGCAGATTCATCCTTCCGAGATAAAGCATCAACAACTACATTCTCTTTCCCTTTCTTGTAAATTATCTCAAAATCATACCCCAACATTTTTGAGACCCATTTCTATTGTTCTTCTGATGATAAACATTGCTCTAAGAAGTATTTCAAACTATCATGATCTGTCTTTACTTTGAAATGTCGTCCCATTAGATATGGTCTCCATTGTTTCACTACATGAAGTATTGCTAACATTTCTTTCTCATAAAATGGTTTAGAGATATTCTTACCTTTGAATTGGTGGCTCTCGAAGGCAATGGTTCACCCTTCTTGCATGAGTACTACCCCATACCATACCCTGAAGCATCACATTCAACAATGAATGTTTTTGAAAAATCTGGGGTGGCTAGAACTGGAGCGGTGCACATGGCCTCCTTCAACTTCTCAAAGGCCATAGTAGCTTGCTCATTCCAATGGAAAGATCCCTTCTTCAATAAAGTTGTGAGTGGTGCTATGATGTTGCCATAATTCCTTACAAATCTATGATAATAACCTGTAAGCCCCAAAAATCCTCGGAGATTTTTTAGGGTTTTGGGAACCTTCCATTCAAGCATGGCTTTTATCTTGTTAGGATCCACTTTAACACCTTCATAAGAGAAAATATGACCCAAATATTCAACCTCCTTGACACTAAAAGAACACTTAGAAGGCTTTGCATAAAGTTGATGTTGTTCAAGAGTTTCCAACACCTTATTTACATAATGCAGGTGTTCCTCCCATGGTTTACTATAGATTAATATATCATCAAAGAACACTAAAACAAAACTTTTGAAGAAATGGCTTAAAGATGGAATTCATCAAGCTTTGAAATGTAGAGGGTGCATTTGTTAGTCCAAAAGGCATTACCAAGAACTCATAGTGTCCTTCATGTGTCCTAAAGGCTGTTTTATGAATATCTTCATCCTTGATTCTAATATGATGATATCTAGAATGAAGATCAAGTTTTGTAAAGTAAACAACACCATGTAACTCATCTAGCAAATCATCAATTACAGGAATAGGAAACTTATCTTTAACTGTGTACTTATTGAGTTCCTTGTAATCTGGACACATGCGCCAATTGTCATCTTTTTCCGTACCATCACTATAGGAGAAGAGTAAGCACTTTGACTATGACGAATAAGTCCTGCTTCTAACATCTCTTGAACTATCTTCTCAATCTCACTCTTTTGCATGATAGGGGTACTTAGAAGGTCTGATGTTGGGTGGTTGACTCCCTGGTACTAGCTAGATGGCATGGTCATGGTCTCTTTTCGGAGGAAAACCCTTGGGCATTTCTCTAAAAACCCCTGAGTGCTCATCTATAACTACTTGCATATCTACAGTATAAATGTATTGGAATGATGTGCTTCCAATGAAAATAGTTGTGCTACAAACCCTTCTACACCCTTTCTAAGAAATTTTTGCATCTGATGAGAACTTACCATCTGTGGGGAATTTGCTCTTAGTCCTTTTAGTTTAAAATTCCTCCCTTCTGATTGAAATTGCATGAACAACTCTTGGAAATTCATTTCAATGGTTCCCAAGGTGGTAAGCCACTAAACTCCTAACACAATGTCTGCTCCTCCCATGGCAATGGCATACATATTGCTAGTTAGCAAGTAATCTCCCATGGTGAGATTAATGTTATGGCATTTTCCTAAACAACTAACAGTTTTCCCATCAGCGATCATGACTTGACATTCTGGAGCTAGATAAACAAAGCAGTTCAAGCGTACCACTAACTTATGATTGATGAAATTGTGAGTACTTCCCGAATCAATCAACACTGTTACCCTCTATTTTTTAAGAATCCAACTACTTTGAGAGTTTGGGGAGTGCTAATACCAGAAATTGCATGGCATGATATTGTTGGTTGGGGATCTCCTAATTCCTCCTCTGGCTCTACCTCTTCATCTTCTTCATTTTCTTCTTCTTCAGTAGGTCCCTCAATGTAGAACAACTTCTTTTCCACACACTTATGTCCTGGTCCAAATTTGTTGTCACAATTAAAACATAACCCTTTGGCTCTCTTTTCTTCAATTTTTTGAGGTGTCAGTCTCATTGGCCGAGGGAATGATGGTGGAAGGGTGCTACGATCTCTGATAGTACTAACATTTTGTTTCGATTTGAAAGAAATTTTCCTCTGCCCTACGTGCCATGATCATAGAGTCTAAAACCTTATGAGGATTAAACATACGCACCTCAGTCTCAATTTTTTCTTTAAGACCCCCATGAAATATGTCATTTAAATTATCTTTAGGAATATTTTCCACCCGTAAGGAAAAGGTTTTGGAATTGATGGATGTAATCTTTGACTATTCCTGTTTGTCTGAGCTTTGCTAATTGGCTGAAATAATTCTCTGACACACTAGAACTATAGTGAAATTTTAACTCTTCGGTGAATATTGTCCATGTAACATTGAGGCCACTCTTTTTCCTTTGAGCACATAACCATCGATATCAAATGAATTGGTCAGGTTCAAGATACAATGATGCCATGGTAACCTTTTGTCCCAATGGAATCTGATGAAGATAAAATAAATTCTCCATCTGGTTAATCCAATTGAGTGGATCCTTTCCATCAAACTTACACATTTCCACTTTTGGAAGCATGTTACGGGCTTGTAGAGTGTTTGTATTTGGATTGGTCATGTTTGCAGATCCACCATGGCTAGTTTGTTTATTACTTTGACCTAAAGATCCACCATGGTTAATATGAGTATGATTGAGTTGTGGCTCATTAGGAATGATATGATGACCCGTGATATTGTAGATAAATTGTTGAATGAAATCCTCCAATCGTTGTCCAATATTTTCTACATCTTCTTTGTTGCCACTCTACCTTCGAGGTTTCGCAACTCTAACTCAAGATAGTTGACCTTATGGTCAGTTGAAGTAAACCCTAACCCTGAGGACTCTGTATATACCCCTTCTGAATCTAACTCCTCAACTATTATCTCATCCTTATCAGGGGTTTTACCTAGAGTGATGGGATTCTTTTTGTCTCTTGTCGAAGGCCCAGTCATGATGCCCCAAAATGGTAAGATTTAAGGATCAAGGTTGAAATTTAGGGTTTAAGAATTTGATAGGAATTCGGCCAAATTTTATACAACTCAAAGAACAAACTCAAACTAATTTTTAATCTTATTTCTTGAAATGTAAATAACTTTGAAAAATTCCACAAATTGCACCCTATGTATCCGAATTACGAAAAAACATAAAACCCCCATAAATTTTTTAAAACAAGTAAAAAAGTATTAAAATTTTGAGGGAAGCTTACTTGACTTATTTCCCACATCACGAAAAATTTGTAGAAAAATTCACTACCGATTTTGAGATATGGATGAACCTTCAAAATTAGGGTTTGACGCAGTGTTGGCCGAGTTCAAGCTCTGATACCACTTGTAATGAAATTACTTGTATAATTCAGATCATGAGTAGAAATATAACACCAAATAACACAATATTCCAGAATAATGATCTCAATATGCAATTAGAATAGCTTCGCCACTTCGAGGGGGCAACCTCCAAACCATACAATAATACTCAAATGCTCCAATGATGATAAACTACTACCTACTAACCTCTATATATACTATTCCTATGCTATGGCCAACACCAAGGCTGACCCACTAATGAAAATATAACATATATGAAAGAGATACATAATGATAAGAAGTTATGATAGCCACAAGTTGGCTATATACATCTAATATAAGATATATGATTAAGGGCGTAGCAATATGAAACTGGTAACATGAGAGATTAGGGACCCTGATATCTAACTCCTCTCTATTTTTCTCTTTCCATGTACATGTAGCAGTAACCTCGAGCAATCATGAAAATCTTGGAAAGAACTTAGAGATCGGGCAATGACAGGTTACTCGGTGATCACGTTTTCAAATTTGTCTTTATGCATTATATTTCCTTTGATAGCCATATCCCACAGCTTGTGTGGGATAAATGTACTCTTTCTTTATGAATAAATGAAATTTTCTTATGCTATGAGTTGTCTAAGTTTCCTATACATTTCTATCTAGTAACATGATGTGGAATGAACCTAAACATCTCAACACATAATATAATTTAACTTAATCACAAGGGAATAAGTTGAAAAAATTGTACTTGTACTTGATTTATTTTCTAGAAAACAAGTAACACAACTGATTGTAAAAAAAATCCCACTCTACAAATTAACAACTCAATCTACTACTTTAGAGTGTAATTTCTAGTATATTCCATGCTTCCCACCTTCACCAAGGATGTGAAGTAGTATTAAGTGGCTACTGTATGGTTTTGCTGAAGACAACCTATTTGAGGGGCTTTATATGCAAGACATTGCATCCTATAACAACTCATAAAGCTTTTGGTTTCCTTACATGTTGTCCTTCAACCTGTCCAAAACCAAACAACTAAATTTTTTTGTACCCCCCTCGATGATTGACAAAAAATGGTCAACATATTTGGCAACTTTTTTGACTTGGTTTCCTGCTAACTAGCTACAACCCCTAAAAAGACCTTTTCCAGCTGTGAGAAAAATTTGAAACCTTATGCCAAGTTTGACCATACATTCAAAAGGCTGCATACTACTCACAAAGACTGAAAATTCTCCACTAAAACTGAAAAAACACAATAGAAATCTATGCACAACTGTAGTTGGAGGAAATATAAACTATTATTAAGGCATGCCATTTAATATGGCAGCCACTTATTAAAAGAAGGAAATGGAGAAACATGTGTATAAAGCAATTAGAGGAAAGCATGGGAAACTATAATAAAATGTCAACTTATCTTGTCTAGAAAAAATGCTTCAGATGAATCATGTTAACTGGGATCAGAAGCTCTTCTCTATCCATTCTTGCAAGCTAGAAATCATTATGTGGCTTGCATCTAATGATAATGTAGGGTCCACTCCATAATGAATTAAAATTTTTGTGAGCACCTGATTTATCTCTGTCTTTATCCCATTTTAGAACTAAGTCACCTTCATTAAAAACTCTTGCACTGGCGTTATTTTCAAATGTATTCTTGATTTGAGCTTGATTTAGATCCATAGACAACATAGATTGATTTCTAAACTCCTCAAGCTCCATGATCTATGCATAACTCACCTCCATTGGCTCATTCTCTATTAATTCTACTTGTTGCATCATTCCAAAGCTGGAAGTTCAAGTGAAATTAGAAGCTTTGCTTCAAGATCATAAACAAGCTTGAAGGGTGAATTTTAAATTGATCTTTTATGAGTTATTATATTATCCCAAAATGTTGATTTTAACTTGGTATGCTAGGTTCACTGATTTTCATATGTAGTTCTTATAATTATCCTTAACATATTATTATTTGTACTTTCAGTCAATCCATTACCTTGAGGGTAATAATTGGATGATGCGCTAAGATAAATACCATTATAAATAGCTGATGCGGCAATATTTACACCAAAAAAATATTTTTCATTATATGAAATTATAGAAGAGGGAACACCAAACCTAATTATTATGTCTTTGTACAAGTCCAAGATTCTTGTCTCATTAACTTTTTTCAAAGAAATTGCTTCACTCCAACATGTGAAATAATCAGTTATGGTGACTATCCATCTATGGCTCAATCTTGAAGGCAAGTTTATAAGAGCTATGAAGTCAAAACCCCATTGAGAAAAAAATATTATCAACTGTAATTGGATGCAGCGGTAAGGCAACAAGCCTCTCTTTACCGTGAAGAATGCACACTTTTGACACTTTCTTACCCAAGTATAGTTGTCTTTGAAGAGTATAGGCCAATAATACTCTCCTTTCATGATCTTGAGGGATGTAGTTTTTAGAGAATAATTCCCTCTTCCTTGCTCATCATGAAACTGTTCATGAAATCTTTCAAACTTGGTTGGGCTCAACACATCTTAGTAATACACCGTTAATTTCCTTCATGAATAAAACACCATCAACCAACAAGAAAGGAATGGATTGAAGTCTAAAATAGATTATTTTTGAATTTTACCAATTTGGTGGGTACATACCATGCTGAAGGTACTTGTTCATGTCCAAAATCCCGTATGTAAGATGTTGATTTTTTGCATTTTCATGTCCATTCTGCATTAATAAAACAAATTCCTTTCTCTCTTGCAATTCTTGAGACAAGTTCTCACATAAACCTTTGCCTCTAATCATCTTGGTCACTTTAATGATGATGGCATACTCCGTCACTTTAGTGATCCAACCCGATCTTTTCTCAATTATGTCCTTGTTCAACAAAAATTCTTTGATACTTGGATGAGAAACCATTAAATTTATACTGTTGTTAGAGAGAAAATGTCTAAATTTATTAAGTGATCTAAAAATTGAAAGCACATGTTTCTTAACAAATGAGTACCTCATTTCTTACTCCACCAAAATTTGAGTGAAAAAGGAAATTGGCTCCTCCAAGCCATCTTTATTTTGTTGTGTTAACATTCCTAAAATGGTATCCACATTAGCATAAGAATACAACATGAAATATTTTGAAAAATTAGTATTTATGAGCGTTGGGGATAAATTTATCGCTTGTTTGATGGCTTGAAAATTATTCACTCCTTTTGACTAAGTCAAATTTTGATACTTCTTAAGCATATTGGTCAATGTTTTTGAAAGTGGAGCAAAATATGCAATTTACCTTCTAATAAAACGATTTTTTCCAAAGAAACTTTCAAGTTATTTCTTATGTTTTGGAAATGATTAAGTGAGAATAACACTTACTCTTTCCAGATCAATTTTCATACCATGTTTTAAGATGATCTGACGAAGAAAATTACCGTCATGAACTGAAAACATACACTTTTTGGGATTAAGTGACACATCAGTATTTCTCGCATCTTTCAAACACTTTGTTTTGAGATGCGGTAAGTGATCAATTACAAGCTTTGAAAATATTGTGATATCATCCAAACAAACTAAGATAAACTTTTTATTGATACCATGGAATGCCATGTCCATATATCTTGGAAAGTATGCACCTACATTGGACAAATTGAATGAAATTTTTCTATATGCATAAGCCCCACTTAGCTGTAAATATAGTTTTAAACTCTTCTTCTTCCTTGACAAGTATTTGATTGTAAATTTTATATCTGTCAAGCAAAGAATACCTTTCTGAACCTACAACTATCTAAAGTATTTGTTCTATGGAGGGAAAATGATAATGATCCTTAAGAGAAACCTTTTTTAAATCACAAAAATCAACACATAATCTGATTTAACCATTTTTTTTCTTACCAATACAAGATTAGCTACCCAAGTAGAATGCTCAATGGGAAAGATAATGGAAGAATCAATGAGTTTTTCAAGCTCTTTCCACATCAAGGGTTCCAACTTTTGGTTAATTAGATTCTATTTTTGTCTAACTGGTTTTGAATCAACCTTTGATTCAATGGTATGCTGAGCTAAAGAGTGATCAAATCCTCTAAAATCAGCGTATTGCCATGAAAAAACATCTACATACTCTCTAAAAATCTCAATGAATGCATCCTTTTATGATTGTGAACATACCTTACCAAAATTGAGGTTCTTGCCATCAAGAATGGTGGAATTTTCATGTTGATATGTTCATATAGCAAGGACGATGCTTCATTTCTTCAGTTTCACCAAATATGGCTTCCAAAGTGATAAGGCCTTTTCAGGTCTGGGTCACATGGAGAGTTGGCACTAATTTGGGTCTCTGCAACTTGGACCCGGCCTTGGTGTTGCACTGATGAGACACGTTGCGGCTTCCTCCGACGCTGTTATACTTAGTTGATTTAAATGGCCGGCTTTGTCCCCTCTTTAGAGTTGGGACACATGGCGAGCCTGCAATGTTTCAGGTTCTGCCTTTGAAGTTGGAATTTGAAGTTGTGCAGAGTTGACATGTGGCAGCTTTTGCTAGCTCTTCCCCATTTTGGCCTTTCAATGGCCGATGAGACCGCATGGGCTCGTGGGCCCGTACTTGAAAACTGCACCTTTTGACAAAGAGTGTAAAAGTTTCAAAATCCCTCGCAGACCCGCCGGCCTGCTTATAGACTTGGGAAATTTTTTTTCCTTGGCCCCGTAGACCCACCTTCGGAAAAATGTCATCCTCGGGCCCATCGTTCTGCATTTTCCCATTTTGGGCAAAAAGACATCTTTGGGCCTATCGGCCTGCTTTTTCCACTTTGCAAAAAATAATCCTTCTCAGGCCCGCGGGCCGCAATTATACTTGTGTCTTTTTACAAAAAAGGGAAAAATGTCAAAATGTCTCTCGCCACCCCACTGGTCCGCAATTTCCATTGGCAAAAATTATTCACTGAGCCCACGGGCTCGCTTTTGGTAAAAAATCCCTCTAAGGCCCGTCGACCCACAACTTGAAAAATACGAAGAGCTATAAGGACTTCTTTATATCTATGGAAAGGGGAAGAAATTTCCTATCTAATGGAAATGCTTTCAGGTGCCTTAAGTGCTTGACATGTGTAAAAATTCAGATTGAAGAACAGAGGGGAAAAATGTTGTTAGTTGACTCAAAATAAGTGTTATCTTATTTTGGTCAACTGTCCTTTGTAAGGATACTTCTTGTTTACAAATTACCAACCAAATTGATGAGAATAATAGGATTAAAAACTTCTATCTTCCATCCTTGATGTACTAAATAACTTGCACATTGATGGTCCAAAGTGTGGGTGAGATACACATGCACGATAAAATTATTTGTGTCATCCATTTCCTGATGCATATTATCTCTACCAACCCTTCATCCCCCATCCCCCTCTGGATGATCTGGATATGGGTATGGGGTCGAGGGAGAGTCCCCCAGCCCCCCTATCTTATCTCTCTGGGAGGTTTTCGATCGAGTAAATAGAATGGGTAGGTGGGGGCGGGCCCCTATCTATCTACGGGGCAAGGCCCTATCTGTCTATCTGGGGTTTCCTGGCCATTTATCTATATCTGAGGTAGGTGGGGCCCCCCTATATAGATTCTCTATGGGATCTTCTATATATGGTTGGGGCTGGGATAGGTGGGTTCAGCTCTATAGACGTGATATGGGTGCTAGCTCGACTAGAGATGAACGAAAGACTGACTGGAGATATGATATGCAGGACTAAAGATGGTATGATACCGTAGACTAATGATGATATACCATCGACCTATATATCATAGAGAACTCATATAGGTAGAGGGCCAACCAGCCCTTCTATTATATACGTGATACAACCGGGATGAGAGATAGAAAGTGCTCGAAATAGATAGGAAGGATCTCGATCCCCAGCCCATCTCCCCTACCCCCTACATCTATAGATTCTCCCACCCCCCGATGAGCCGATTTAAGGGAACACATATCTCTATAATAATCATTTGATTATCTCAAATGATAAGAATTCCTTAAGAGACAAGAAAAAAAATTCTCAACAAAAAATAGTTACTAGTTGATATTATTATTAATTTGACTCATAAAGACATAAAATTAATGTTTTCATTCTAAAATACCTAAAAATAATATTACTTCACTATATATAATTGGACTCTTTTCCCTCCTAGTTACAATCATAAAAGCCATATTACCGTCCTTATTTATAGAGAACTAAAAGTGTAATCTAACTATGCGACCTAATGAAATAGACCCTACTAAAAATATATGTGAATGAACTATAATTTCAATATATTTACTAGTGGTTTACTTATTAGGGCCATTTCTATGAAATTTTTGTAATATCAAAACTTGTACCACACTCCTCCATTGACCAAGACATGATGAAATATGAAAGGCACCACAACAATAAATATAGAAAACAAATGTGAAGTTGTATATTAAGAAAATTTAAATTTTGGTGGTTAGAAAAGGTCACTTATTAACACTTAAAATACAATCAATACAATGAAAATTATCAATCCATAAAAATAAAAAAACATCACCAAAGATATCACAAAAACATACAAACCCCAATATTCTCAACAATCAATAATTGATAATTGAAGATATGACATGAAATGTAACATTACATTTATCCACTTGGGAAGTGAAAGAAATGAAATGTATTATTCTATGCGTCTATTTGGGATACTTCAGTTATAAAATTTAAAACAAATTTAAAAATAACTAAAAACCTATTGAGTTAAATTTGACTCCTACACCATGTCTACATTTCAAAACGATTAAAATTTAGAAATTTCATAATTTTAAATCCCTTGCCACAATTTCTAACATAAAAATAACTCCTAAGACCATATCAAATGATGACTAATAAGAACTTAAAAATAACATATAGATCCTAAGTATAATAAAATTGTTATCGAGATTATTATAATCCCTACATATTTTGAGAAACCAAAAATAGATCAATCTATCTTTGCAAATTAGAACCCCATAATTAGAATAACTAATTTGTTTATAACATAACTTTCCTTTAAGCCATGAGAACATCACAAAATATTGAAATGAAATTATGAAGTCTCTCTCTTGGAATGAACGTAATAAGTCTCTACTATTACATGGAAAAGTTTTTACAATTGGTACGGTAGCTTGTTCAATGGTTAAAAACATTATATATTTAACATATTTAGTCATAATATATATTAATCCATGAAGAATCAACAATATTCCACTATTTGATTCTTCAATAGACAAGTTGTTTTTCCAAATTTCCATTATGTCATCTTCCTTCACATATATCTATATAAAATTTATAAAACAATGTTGATATCTTTCCATCAAAATCAAACTAAAAATTGGTTAATTGTTTTTTTAAAAATTGGTAAAAGGAGGGTTTTGGCAGGGTCCCTTCCTTGTTACAACATGGATCTACTATCCAAATATGGCCATAATAATTTCAAGAAAAGAGAATATAGAACAACCTAAAACCAGCCCAAGAGCGGCCTAAAACTAGGAAAAAACCAATATAAATCCTAGATTAGATAACCAAAAAACCTAAGCCAAAGAGGCTAGACGTCTAGAATTTATATTGGGGCCACAAATCCTAGTCATGGTGGGGTGGAAAAAAGCATGTGCTATTCATTTTTTAACACTTTTCCATCTGTCATCTACTCCTTTTGAAGCTATTATGTCCACCTTCCCCAAATATTTAGTAATCAAAGAGATTACTTTGTCGTTTTTGTTACCCACCAAATAAATCTGAGGTTATTCGGAGATCGCATGTCCCGTGAGAATAATTACGGATCTTTCAAATGAATTTTCACGAACTGATTTTCCACAAGCTTTGTTAACCGTGCTAATTAATTTCAGAGAAGGTAAATATTTTGAAAGAGAAGTGGGCGGGATTTCAACCAACATCCCTTGACAATTGTTTGAATTTTCTCCCACCTGCTGCATATTTAAATTTTTTGTCTCATCTTCCTAGGAGACCACATTCGAAGGGGAGGCCATGACACCCGGGGAAAATATATCTATCCTCTCACAATTAGGTGATGTTTCAACCTGTAACAACACAAACAACTCATGGTCATTAGTTAAAGGGGGAATTTTGGTATTTTCGAACATCACAGTATTATCCTACTTCACCTACTGTGATATGGGAATCCGTATATCCTTGCATCTGTAAGCCCCATGATTTTCTCTCCCACATTTTCCACGATAAAACAGTGAGTCCTTATAGACGATTTTTAACTTCTAGACCTCATCTCTAGACATTAGGTTTATGGCCTCTGGAGGGGAAGAGCTAGTAAAGACATTAATACACATCCTAGCTACAATGAGTCTAGACCTAGCTGACGTGGTTGGGTCAAGAGAAGTCAGATCCCCCATCAATTTGTCTATTCCAACTAATACATCCACTTCCCATAACTCCAGGGGTAGTAAGAGAATCCTTAGCCACACAAGACATGTAGATGGAGTGTGGGTTTTTGATCCCGGTCTCCATTTAACAATGGAGAGAGTGGTTATCCCATAGAACCAAGGGCCACCTTGTACAACATGATCCAATTCTTCTTCAAGATAGAATAAAAACAAGAATCTTTTCTCAAATAGGGAAAAAGTGTTTACAAGCCAAAATTTTTTCATTTCTTTCGATCTAGCTTCTTATTTGATAGATGTTTGGCCTAATCCCTGAAAATAACCCCATCAAAGTTTAGTTGTACCTTCCACAAGCTCGGTGTACCACAATATATAGAAATTTCAGCTATGGAGTATCCTATTTCCATTTAGGCTTAAGCTTCTATAATGTCTCCTCTGGTTCTTTTCTGAAAACCTTAGAGGCCCACAATCCAGTCTCCCCGTAAGTTTCTCAACCATGCTCTCTCTCCCTGTAAGTTTCTCAACCATGCTCCTCTATTCTCTGTAAAAATCGTGATAAGTTTGGTATATTATTATTATTTTTATTTCTTATCCCTAAAATTTTCTACCAATGCCAAGTAAAACCAATCATAATTGGGAGAGGGAGTAGTAAATTGGTGTCGATTAGGATATACATGGTTTCACTGCTTGCTTGATGGCGTCAACAGTTTTGTCATTGGTTTTGAAAGAATTTACAAGAACATTGCCACTTATACCACTTGCAAAGAGATCAGTGGGAAAAGACACAATACCCGCATTGGCACTCTCGAATGCACGTAAAGCAATGGCCTCCTCATTATAATACTTATTGAGTTTAAAACGGAGGAGACCTTTGAGAAAGATGAACAGATCTCCTACCTCAACTGTCTAACCACCATGGATTCTCCCTACCCACCATGGATTCTTTCTAACTACTATGGAGGTTTTATTAAATAATGTTGCATGCAGGCTCATCTCCTACTAAGAAAACGTGTCTTGGAGGCTCGTAGTCACCTCAGAGACTTGCATTCTAGTGATTTCCTTATACTAAGATATTCTATACTATTGACATTATAGGTATGAGAAGATATCAAATAAAAATATCAATATAATCAATTTAACCTCTATCAACATGTAATTCATAATTTTAGAAAGGTAATACTATTCTAGTTAGGTTGTATTTTATTATTTTCTATAAAATTTACATATACATTGTTTTTCCATCTCTCGAGTACACAGATCCTAATTTTATAAAAATGGTATGTGTATTATAGTAACCTCGTACTAGTACGGGTACCCTTACCTATCTCCTAGTAACTATGGTATTAACACACTTATTGATAGAGAGAAGACAAAGAATTATTCAATGTATTCAATTCAATGTATTAAACAAAAGAGCAGAGCCCCAAATATAAAGGTGCATGAGAGGAAGGAAGATAGTTATAACTATCCATCAACAAACAATGTATTAAACTAAACTAATGCTAACATTCCTCCCCTTGATACATTGTTTCTACATATGTACCCCCTAAGAAAATCAAACTTTACCTTACGAGAGGCTTGGTGAGAATATCTGCAACCGAAAATCAATAGGGCGTATTAGAGCTGAATTTGATGGTTCAATACCTGTTCACGAATGTAGTGACATTCGACCTCAATATGCTTTGTTCGTTCATGGAAAACATGATTCTTCACAAGATTCAACACACCTTGATTGTCGAAGTGAATGATGGGAGGTTTCTCTTCAGGAATCCCTATATCTGCAAGAATGCAACGTAGCCAAATCACTTCGTACACAGCTTCTCGTGCAGTGAGGTATTCAGCCTCAGTGGATGAGAGAGCAACAATAGTTTGCTTCTTGCTAATCCATTAGATACGTCTAGATCTGAGATGAAAATCATACCTTGAAGTGGATTTCTTGTCATCAATGGATCCTGCATAGTCTGAGTCTGTATATCCCTCTAAGAAGAAATGATTGTTCTTTTGATACTCCAAACCAAAGTCAACTGTACCTTAGACATATCTCAACACATGCTTTACTGCTATCCAATGACATTTCTTCATCTCCTGCATAAATCTGGTGAGATAGCTTACTGCAAAGAAAAGATTTGGCTTGGTATAAGTTAAGTAAATGAGACTCCCCACAAGTTGCTCCTGTAGTGAGTGCCATCTACCTATGGTGAATCCTAGAATCTAGATAATTGCAAACCTTTTTCCATAGGTGTGGACATTGGTTTACAATCTGACATTCCATACTTCTCCAGGAGAGTGTTGGCATATTTCATCTGGGAGACAAAGATATGATTCTTCTTCTGCCATATGTCTAAGTGAAGAAAGTAGTGAAGTAGCCACAAATCGGTCATGTCAAAGGATTTATTTAGATCATTCTTTACATCATCAACAAGATTGTTAGAACTTCCTGTGATGACAAGATCATCTACGTAGAAAACTAGAATAACAATCTATGTTCCTACCTTCTTGATATACAAATTTGTATCTGAGGGGCTACGAGTGAATCCATGCTGAAATAGGTGATCATAAATTTTTATATACCATGCCCTAGGTGCTTGTTTGAGTCCATAAAGTGACTTTATCAGATGACATACCTTGTGTGGTTGATGCTCGTCTACAAACCCTTCAGGTTGGGCCATGTATACTTCTTCTTTGAGATCACCGTTCAGAAAAGAACTCTTGACATCCGTCTACTAAAGTTTCCATCCATTTTGTGCTACTAGTGCATAGATAGCTCTGATGGTTTTGATCTTTGCAGTGGGTGCAAAGGTCTCATCATAGACAATTCCTTCTTGCTGAGCATAACCCTTTCAACAAGTCATGCTTTGTGTTTGTTGATTGAACCATCTGCCTTATATTTTTTTTTGAAAATCCATTTATAGCCAATATATTTCTTACCTAGAGTCAGATCGACAAGTTCCCACGTCTGATTCTGAAGTAGGGAATCATATTCAACATTCATATCTCATTTCCACTATGGTTGATCTAATGGGTCATGAACAGTGTCAGGTTCGGTGCTATCAAAAACTGATCTCGTGAGTGCAAAATTTACCTCATGTCTGGCTTGACGTCGTGTTCTGACTCACGTAGAAGTACCTAGAAGTGAGTTCAGGTGTGCATCCCCAATACTATTCTGGACCCATTTTGGACGTTGGTGTTGTTGCTGCTGATGTGAAGATATGTTTTCTAGTGTGCCTAGATCAATGAATAAGTCTCCACTCAACTCTTGTTCTCTCTGATAAGAATCATCTTGCCCATCATCTGGATGTGTGAGCAATCTAGGTGATGAGGTTGGTATTGAATCTCCATTGTGTGGTAGGGAGTCAAAGGATGACTCATCACACACTACATCTCGACTCTCGTAGATTTTCTTCATCTCAATATCCATGAGATGATATGCCTTTGAGGTAGTACTATACCTTAAGAAAAGACATGGCAATGTATTTGGATTGATCTTCTTCCTTTTCACATCTGGAATATGCATATATGCAGTACAACCAAAAACTCTCAAATGATAGATAGAAGGTTTACGACTAGTCCATACCTCTTCTGGTGTCCTATTCTGCAAGATCTTCGCGGGTGCCCGCTTGAGTAGATACATTACTGTCTGGACTCCTTCTACCCAAAAATAATCCTCCAACTTGTTAGTGGAGAGCATATAACGAGCCATCTCCATGACAGTCCTATTGTGTCGCTCAGAAATCCCATTCTGTTGGGGAGTGTAGGGTGCAGTTAGATGTTGCTGAACGCCATGCTTTGCTTTAGGTATGATAATAACTTCTTCGATACAAATTCCCCCCCTCGATCTGAGTGGAGGAGAAGGAGAGGCTTCCCAAAATGCCCTGGTGGCTTCTTTGGTAAAAGGTTTGGAAATTGGAAAATGCCTCATTCTTCTTCGAGAGAAAATATACCCACATTTTCCATGAGTAATCATCAATGATGAGCTGGAAGTATTCAAAACCTTGGAAGCTAGCTAGTAGGGGTCCACATAGATCAGTGTGTACAACTTGACGATGTTCCGTAGAATGATAAGAGCTCTATTTGAATGGACCTCTGTGTTGTTTTCCCGCAAGACATCCGAGAAAACAGGTAAGGAATGGGAGAGTGGAGGAAGCCCTCTTACCATTTCCTTGGCATTGAGCTGATGCAGAGCCCTGGCAGAAAGATGACCATATCAAAAGTGCCATAGTGTAGTGGACTCACCATTGAAGTAGAGAGAGAAATGTTAGATGAAGTGACCGCATCTAGTGTAAATAGATGGCCCTTCATAAATGCTCGAGCAATAACTGAGTCTCCTTGGGAAATGATGTAGGACTTGACCACTTTATGAACAAAGAATTCATCCCACATTTGATGATTAATAAGATGACTCATAGACAATAGATTTGAGGTCAAACATGGAACATATAACACCTTCGTGAGTGTACATCTTCGTGTCCCAAGAGGAATGATGACATCACCAATCCCCGCCACAATATACTCCTGATTATCTACGATGATTATCCAATCTCTAGTGGGCCAGTCATTGAGGGTATGGAACAACTTCTTATTCCTATTCATGTGTTTGTTGGCGCTGAATCAATCAACCAGACACTTTCTGACAGTTGCGAAGTTTGCGAGACTAGGACAATGTCCGGATGAGTTATGTCTGGAACGTCTTCATTGGAGGAGCCATCCTGCTGAGCAGTAATATGACCCTTCTGCCTTTGATTATAAGCACACCATTGGGATTTCTTGGAATATCCTTGGCCAAAAGTGCTATCTTTTCTAGAGTTTCCATGCTTGCGACCGTTGTAATAACAGTCCGCAGTTGTGTGCATATTCGTGGAGCAAAATGTGGCACCATCAATCCGCCTTGTTATTCTATTGCTTATGGGGTGGCCGCTGAGAAGGTTGCTGATATGGATGCTGTTTCAAATTCTGGGGGACTGACTACCCTTTCCGAGGCTTATGCTTTTGCCTCTTAATGAGAGCCTTGTCTTCGAAGGATTTTTAAACATTCTAAATGGCTTCTTCCTACTGGAGATAATTCACCAGTTTGGAAAAACTCACCTCCTGTTGAGTGATGGTCAACATGGTGATCACTGTCTGAAACCGGGAAGGAAGAGATTGCAAGGTGAGCGGGACAAGCAACTTTTCATCCACCGGTTCATCGAGAGCAGAAAGTTCTACGCGTAACTTGGCCACACGCCGCAAGAAGGATTTGACTAATTCGCCATCATACATACTCATTGTGTGAAACTTTTTTTGAAGATGCAACATCATCATTAGATTCTTGGCTTCATAGATGGTACACAACGCGGCCCATGCTGCAGAGGAGGTGGTTGCTTCCCGAATGTGAGGTTAAACTTCATCAGAAAGGCTCAGAGTGATAAGCGTTAATGCTTTTGCATCAGCCTTTTCATACTTAGCCAACAGATCCACGTCTATGGGAGGGGCGTTCATGCCAGAAATGATTCCCCAAAGATCTTCAAACTGAAGAATCATCTGCATCTTGGTTTTCCATGTGGTGAAATTTAGCCCTTTCAAGAGTTGGGCATCGGATAGTAATATTTTTGGAGCAGACATTTTTGGGTGTTGCACACTACACTTATTGCTTTAGGATTCTGATCAACGTAGGATTATTCTCTACTTTATATAATCAGCCAAATGCTAAAAAAATTTTATTTGTAATGCACAACACATCCACACCTTCCAATGCCAACAATCAACAGGTCTTCAAATCACCACGCAATTCTTCTTTCACAAAAAAGAAATACTGTCATGTTTTTGCTTTCAGGAAAAATACAAAGAATAACTTTTTCTTTGCTTCCAATGCAGCAACAGATCACTGCACACTAACATCCACTTCTCCAAAGACATTTCCAGTCAACTTTCCATGTAGAAATGGAGTTGTGATTTCTCCTTCAGGAAGGTCTACTATACACATGTCGTCAATCACTAGATAAACTTCCACGCAGGCCCTCCCCATGTTCTCAGGTTTGGTCACTGGCTAAAGAATTAATGCCACACCACATGTCCTAGATAACTCCAAACAAATATGTCAAAGAGCCATGTCCAACAGTATCCAGGTTTCCAATGTTGTAGGTTGCTTTAGTCTTCACATGCGAAAAGAGAAACTCTGCAAGTCGCTTTGATACCAATGATAGCAGAAGACAAAGAATGATTCAATGTATTCAATTCAATGTATTAAACAAAAGAGTAAAGCCCCAAATATAAACGTTGCGGGAGGAAGGAGGATAGTTATAATTGTCCATCAACAAACAATGTATTAAACTAAACTAATGCTAACACTTATGAAGTGATTTTTTACCCAAAGATAGATTCGTATTGAATTCAACACCAATATTGTCTCAAGATACCTAAAGAGGTGGCAAACACACTTCCTAACCATGTGCTATAGAGAAGAGCACCATAAGGGAATTTAAAACTCTCTACTGGAAAAGATCCGTCTCCTCACCAAAAAGGAATAACAGAGCGAGGCACTATATAATCAAATGGTAAGCTATAAAGTATGAGTTTTTGAATGAATTTTTTTTTGATATGGAATATATTATGTATTTCCGTAATTGGAGCTTCAACAACTTCAACAACTCCAAACCCACTAAAAACCACTCATAAGACACGCAAATCCATTCCCAAAGTGTCGCTACTCATTCTAGTTCATCCTACAAGTGCTCTAGTGGTGGTGTCATCAAAAACCTAGGAGAATGGAGAAGCACTATATAAGGTTTCCGTCAAAGCACAAATAAATTCCGTGACCATAACTCTATTGGTTTTTGTATACACCTCATTTTTTATGCTTTCCAACATTTTATGTTAAGAAATGGCTATCAAGCAAAGATCCTCCTAATAAGTCACCTTAAAGGGCCTATTAGGATTCATGTGTGATCATACATGGTCACATGGGGTAGACCAAAAAATTATGGACATGTTGATATGACGACATATTTTCCTTATCCTCACTTTATTCCCTCTATGGTTCAGATATTATTTTCTCTTATGACAATTTTTCTCATCACATTCACTTTGTAACAATCATTTCCTATCTTCTTATTACTTTCATTCATCTTGGATCTATTTCATTGCCTTGATCTTTCTCCGACTTTCACTCCCCATTTATTTCAACCATTTCACCTTAGGTTTCCTCTAACACCGATGCAATATCCCATGAATGATTGTCAAATTACCCAAATTCACTCAAGTCGAGCATATATGCTTGGTCATTCTAGTTATTCTATTGTCACTCATTCATCATTCTAATCACTTAAGTCTACTTTCATATTGGACATTTACACACATAATTACATATATTTATTACAATTATGGTTGCGGAGCCTCCTATTTTGTATTTGGGTCACCATAATGAATTATAAATGTCGGTATTTTTCTTTAGATTTCCCCTTCTCCACCCATAGTTACTATCTCTCACAATTGTTTTCTTTGGAAATGACCATTCATCAATGGTTGAACACTATAGGTAACTATTTCTTACCCTTATTTTTACTTTGTTTATTATTTGTTATTGTGTTGATGGTTGTTCATTCATTTCTACAGATTAGGGTATATCTATGTTTGATTTATTTTATGCCTTTATCTTATTATGTAATTCCCCTTGGATTTATCCATATATTGATATCCTATTATTCTAAATCCGACTAGTGCAGCTCTCTTTATCTTATATATAGGCCTTGGAAACCTATATCTACCTTAGGGATAGTGATACCATCCTCTAGAATTGCAAAATTTACACTCCTTGAAAATGTTTAGTATCTATATCTTGTGTGCAGGCATAGATTTTATCCCCAAATTTTGAGAAAATTATTAGGGATCCATGTGTCTTATTCTACCCTAGGTTAAACAAGATTCAACCTAATTTTTGATTTTCTCTATATTTCATACACAATAAAAAAACTACATAAATTCCTTATCAGAGTTAATCTCGTTTGTAACTCATTTTTCTTGACACCATGTTATCAAACTCTATAAAAAACCTAAATAGCTTATAATGTAGTTTATCTTACATAATTCAGAATTTACCCTTCCTATCACCATCAACCTCCATGTTTATCTCCATGAATGAGCCTATTAAGGATATTGTAAAACCACTTTCTCTACAAATGATTTATTAGATCCTCATCAACATGTTCAAAGTTCCTTAATAGGATCTTAACACTTTTAGCATACATCAAGACTTAAAATTCAAATAATGATCTTCTCATCTATGATCACTTCCAACATGAACATACAAATTTCACCTTAAGTCTAGTAATGATCTTCCATACTTTAATCATCGTATCCACCATTAAAATACCAATTATGTCAGATAAGAAAATTCCAATTACACTACCAAGCATAACTATAAACATTCTTAATTTCATGAGAAGATCATCCATGCTACAGCTAGACTCGATTGCATTAATCTTAGTAGATACCTATCTAATGCCATTTACTAGTACGTGCGGTGCACAACTAATCGTGTTTATGTCCTTTTCTGTTAGCATTAGTTTAATATTGTTTAATATTTAATACATTGTTATGGTGGACAGTTATAACTGTCACCCTCCACCCGCAGACCTTTATAAGGCTCTGCACTCTTCTTTGTTAATGCACATATTGATTTCATTGAATATCAGTCTATCTCATGCTCCTGCTTTCATTGGTATCAGAGCACTCATCCTCTCCCTGCGTGGAATCTTTGAGGAGGCATTTCAATTATTTTATTTTTCTCATATGCTTCTTCATTGGTATCAAATCGCATCATTGCTTGGGCGCGTGTGAAGAGGATTTAGTGTGGTCTGTCTTGAAGTGACGCTTAAGAGCATATCAGAACGGGGAGAATCTGGTGTAGAGTTTCCATTTAGTATTGGAAACTTGAAGACCTCTGGATGACACAGTTTGCTGTCACTTGGGAGTTTGGATTCGTGGAGCATAAAGCAATAATCAATTAATTTTCTGCAGTCAAAAGATAGGCGTTGAAGGTGAAGAAACCTGTTTTGACATTTTGAACTTCCATTGGAAGTTTTGGCGACCAGTTTGCAAATCTTTGGACGTGTGGGAGAAAGATCATTGCGTGGAAATCAGACCTGCAGCATTGGATACATGTATCAAGAATCCAGACCTGCGTTGGAGACTTAAACAGTTGAAATTTTGATTTCAACCATCTTGTAACTGTCTCCAACCGTTTTCTGCAAATACTCTCAAGAAGAAGACGCATAATCGATGATTGGCAAGTGGTGTATGGTTGTATTTTGTCTTAGACCATGACAGATTTGTTTCATGTTTGGCTGACTGGTAATTTACTTCCTACTTCACCATTTTTTTGTTTCGTTTCGTTAGTAGTTATTATGGACATTCACTTGGAAAAATACTCGGGGTTAAACTTTCATACATGGAAGGTGAAGATTCAAATGCAACTTATGCATAAAAACTTATGGGGTATAGTAGATGGGAAAGAGAAAACGCCCACAGACACCGCCAAATTAGCAGAATGGCAGTGCAGAGATGATAAAGCAAAAGCCATTATTGGCCTTGCTCTCTCCGATTCTGAACTCCATCATGTTGATCTCAATAAATCTTCCAAGGACATGTGGGATAATTTAAATCAATTATTTGGAGCGAAAGCAGTGAACGCGAAGTTTTCCCTAAAACTTCAATTATATAGATTCAAAATGGAAGAAAGCGTTTCTATGTCTAGTCACATTAATAATCTTCGGTCTCTGCTCCAACAACTAGCAGAAGTCAAAGCTGTGATAGAAGATGAGGATGCCAAAGCTATCCTATTAAACAGTCTATCTTCCAAATACAACAATGTTGTTTTTACTCTCAGTCAAATTCAATCCAAATCTCTAGATGACATGATCGCGGCTCTTCTCGCAGAGGAAAAACGCATAACTGACGATGTTGCAGAAGGTGATACTCAACAAGTAAGTGCACTTTATTCCACAAATAGAAAATTTCACAGGAGATCAGATAAAAATAAACTAAGGCCTAAACAAGAGATTGAATGCCACTATTGTTAGAAGAAAGGTCATACAATGTGGAACTGTCATATCTCGAGCAAGAGATGTTCTACAAGGAAATATAAAACACAATGGAGCTAATACTGCTCATATAGAAGATCCACAAGATTCTGACGAGAGTGAGGAAGCTGTTGATGAGATTGGCTTCACATCATCTCTAGTATTGTAAGCATCTATACAGGAGGACGGAGGATAACGGAGGCTGGAGGAAATCCAACGACCTCTTGCAAGCCGCAAGCGACGAGGCCGCCGATAGAGATTGTGGCAGAATAAGGTATTGAGGACCTGTTCCTCAATTTTTGGCTTGTTTATTTCAGTTTCAGTTTTGTGTCGTGTTCATGTTGTTTTGTTATTCAATAAAGTACAAATGATACGAAGTTTCCTATTTGGGACCTTCTAATTGAAGAGCGTCGTGGGGAACAGAAAAGCACTAAAAGCAGCGCATGGTACTCGCCCTGGGTTCGTGGTAATCCTGTAAAACCACCGAGGTATCATCCTCTTGGGTTCGTGGTATGCCTGTAAAACCACCGAGGTAAAATCCTCTTGGTTCGTGGTAATCCTGTAAAACCACCGAGGTGAACAGTCGGAAAGTGTTCCTGTCCCTCTAGGTTTCTGGTTAACCTTAGAAAAACCATGTGAGACCATGTAGGCACATGCTCGTGTGAAGACCCTCTTTGCGGTGTTCTCTTTAAGGGGGGGACCTATTATCAGGAAATGTATATTTGTACGATCAATGTATTAAGGGGGGGAATGTTAGCATTAGTTTAATATTTAATACATTGTTATGGTGGACAGTTATAACTGTCACCCTCCACCCGCAGCCTTTATAAGGCTCTGCACTCTTCTTTGTTAATGCACATATTGATTTCATTGAATATCAGTCTATCTCATGCTCCTGCTTTCACTTTCACCATCCCAAAACACCATCAACGTTGCAGTACTTTAGTAGATCTTTTTTTCTCAATTTCATTCTAGCCAATAGTATTGACCTATGTACTTTTAGCATGGCCAAGTCTTGTAGAGAAAAATGACTATCTTATTCTTTTCTCACTTTTTGGGGCTTCTACCAATGTGTGTTCCTCTCTCACCTCAGGTCCTGGGGAGTCTACATGTTCTTACATTTTTCCTTTTCCAAAACTAATAACCTCCTAATTTCATCACATTCGCATCTTATGATTATCATTATGCTCATCCTCTAGCTTGGGTGCATCTCCTAATTCCTTCTATCTCTATTTATCCAACACTATAATCAATAAATCAAACAAATCCAACTCCAATAAATATTTAAAGAATAAAAATTTACCATCTAGAATCTCAGAGACTATATCATTCTCCTTATTATCTACTTCATCAATCTAGTCTTTCAATATATTCTTATCATTCTCGAGACTCTACGACCATTGTATCCTATCCTTGATACTTTGGTAATATATATATCTATACTTATAGTCCTAACTCAATGAAATCACATCATAGTTAATTAATTTTATCTATTTTTTCATACTTAGCGCATCCACCCATTGGTTTTCAATGCCTTAAAATGTTTCTATCTACCCATGGGATATCATCTCAATTCTCTCTACACTACCTTCATCTCATGGCTTCACAACTAGGTGATTTATGTCTTATTTAAATTATTATCTTCTAGTTTTTCTTCTTAGTCTTACTCTTAAAGTTACATGCAACTATTGTACCAACCATAGGAAATATAAGAGAACCATTAAGGTTAGTATGTGATAGGTATATTCTATTTTGTGGAGTTCATTATTTCTTTCCCATAATTTCATTATTACATTATTTATAACATTCACTATCGAATTCGTGTGTTACATCGATATTTTTACATAGACTATTTCATGTTTCACTATTATGAAATGTGATGATATTTAGTTGGGACATATGTATACACCTCATTTTCATGCTTTCTAACCAATTCTATTGTGCATGTGATATAAATGCGTTGAGAAAGTGCCTCAAGAGGCCTAACATGATAGGGATGTGATCAAATTTAGTCATGTAGGCTACACAACAACATTTGAGAGATGTCACTATTATGTCATGTAGTTATCTTATCCTCACTTTATTACCTCTCTTATTCACATATTGTTTCCTCTTATTTCAACTTGTATCATTATGTTCACTTGCTTACACTCATTTCAACACTTATTGTTTCTTTCTATCATCCCGAACCTTTGGTATTTCCTTTATTATTCTTTGGCTTTCACTCTCCATTGTTTACCACCATTTAAGCTTAGGTTTCCCCAATGTTTAATAGGGTTTTCTATCAAATATTTTTTTGGATTGGTATTTACCATGGTAGTGGCCATCACCTAAGAGCGATCATATCGGGTATATATAATTGGTCATTCTAGTTTTCTATCATCCGATATTCATCATTCTAAGAACTTCACTCTATTTTCACATAGTACATTTTAACAAATATTCATATCTATTTGTAAGATTTGGATGTTTTTAAAGGTTCCCGTTTTACACCTGGGTCACCATAGTGAGCTAAGACTAGCAGAGGTCTCCTTCTTGAGATTTCCCTTTCTTCATCCATAATGATTCTATTTGGGTGTTTTTTTAAAGGGGATCATGCATCAAGGGTCACACCACAGGTTAGTACTTCCAACCCTCCTCATCACTTATATTTATTTATTGTTGTGTGGATGGTTAATCATTTATTTCTATATATTAGAGTATATGCAAGTTTTCTTTTATCTATTTCTTTTTCTTATTATGTTGTGCCCCTTGGAGTTACCCATCTCTTAAACTAATAGTATTCTTAATCCTAGTAGGATGCCTCTCTTTATATTAGCTATAGGCCTTGGAAACCTATGGCTCCCTTAGGGTTAGGGCTACTACTCTCTAGAATTACGACACTTGCATTTCTTGAGCACCTTTGATATCTACATCTTATGCATAGACCTAGATTTGATCCCCAACATTTGAGAACATCGTTGGGAATCAATATTAGCCCATCATATAGTTTCCAACCCAACTATACTAACAAAGATGCCAAGTCATGTAGCTCCCAAACACAAAACACCACTTTTGGTAGTAGCTTTGGTACCTATGATTTTAAAGAAAATGTTTTCCTAAACCATGTTTGTTTTCTTGTAACAAAGATAAGAACCCTATCAAATCTCTAACATTATCAGCTTATACTCATATCAATAAGCATCATATAGAGCCACGAAACTAGCACTAGAACCTCCCACACCGACTAGTCATACCAATAGGAATTCCATGCAACGCCCATGGAGGTAGGGTTTCTCCAAAGTGTTTCACATTTTTAGGGTAAAGTCATTTTTAAGGTTACCTCTATTTTATAAATGATCAACACTGAAATCGAACTAAAAATTGATCAATTCTTATCCCCTCAAATTTTCCAGCCATTGAAATAATTCTATGATCTCACCACCTTACAAGGAACTCTTCGGAGCTCCGTGTCACTACACATATTTGCTGAACCATACGAAATACCAATAAAATAAAATAATGGAACACCGCAAATTTTATATTTATGGAATTTCAAAAGGGGAATTACAAAACATGTAGAAAGTCATGGGTATACAAAAGAATAGAATAGAATATGGCATGCTTCATAGCAGCACTCCTGAGTCATTGAACAAAAGAATACCATCAATCTTTATTTTGCATAATTAAACAATGGAGAAATCATAGAAATGTAAGCAGTCATAATTGGGAGAGGGAGCAGTAAATTGGTGTCGATCAGGATATACTTGGTTTCAACGCTTGCTTGAGGGCGTCAACAGTTTTGTAGTCGGTCTTGAAAGACTTGACAAGAACATCGTCGCTTATACCACTCGCAAAGAGAGCGGTGGGAACAGACACAGTGCCCGCATTGGCGCTCCCGAATCCAGATATAGCAATGGCCTCATCGTCATCGAACTTATTGAGTTGAAAATGGAGGAGACCTTTGGGAAAGACGAACACATCCCCTCCCTCGAGTGTCTGAGTGAAAAGCTTGCCTGTGGTGTCAACGAACCCAACTTCAAGTGTTCCGTACAAAACTAACAACAGTTCAGAGGCGCGAGGGTGAGTGTGAGGAGGGTTCACTCCGCCTGCGGGGAACTGCAGCACCGCCATCGACACGCCCAGCCCCGTCACACCCGGAAACTCTGCCATTGCTGCCTTTGTCACTTTCGCTGTCGCCTGCCCCGTCAAATTGTTGTTTCCAATCTCTCGGAATCCTCTGAAGGTGAAGAAATTCTCATCCACAATTACACTCCCGGAGCCAGTCACAAAATCAGTGAGGATATCAGGATCTGCTGCCTTTGTCACCGTCAATACCATACCCAGAGCCAATGCCATAATCATCCACGCTCCATTAATCTCCATCTTTTTCTTTTTACAAGAAGAAACTAGAGCTGTTAATGAATTGGTGTGAATTTCAGTGTTCAGGATCGCGTATTTATATTCATTCTCTGCTCTCTTTCAGCCGGCTTTTCTCCCTGGGTTCATCGCCCCAGCTTCGATCCCACCGCTCCATGATATATATATATATATATATATATATATTGATTCATTTCCAATAAATTAAAAGTTCTTTATCGAACCTGTTTGACTGTGTTTCTCAACTCCCCACCGTACATCTCAAATCCTTTGCAAACTTTTATTAAAAATGGATCCTAAACACTTATATTCAAAATAAATTACTTTCTATAACCTTCATCAAACATGCATTATAATCAACAAAATCCCCACTACATGGAATATATAACCAATGTTAATATGTGAGAATGCGAAATCGATGATTTCAATGCAAGACTAGACAATAATGAATCGACAATTTTTTTAATGAAATTATGGAAGACCCTCAAGGTTGTTCACTTCGTCCTCAACCACTTCTTTAGGTTTGTGACTTCAATTCTCTTGACAAGCCTATAGTGTGTGGCTAGACTCTTTATATGCTACCCAAAGGTTATAGAGAGGCTTGCCCTACGGTAAAGCTCTATATCTTTGGATCATTGGGAAAATTCAATTTCCTATGATTACCAAAAAAGATGGAAATACTTGCTTGTTAAAAATGAACATAATACTTAAACACACGAACTTTTCGCTTTTTTTCGGTATTATGTGTAAATAGATCCAACTATACAATACAAAGTATACTAGTCATTCTCACTTAGACTCTATTAGAATCATTTGATGACCGAAATCAACAAGAACACCTCACGAGATTGTGAGTAGACAAGTGAAAAATACTATCCTTACTCCCGGTTTCCATTTTGTTGTTGTTAGGATGTTGTTTTCATGCTACTTTGTTGCAGTTTTGTTACTATTTGATCCTTTTTGTATAGTTTCTCAGATAACTATAGTTGGTTACTCATGTATAATATGGATGCTGATCCAAACTTGATGTATTTACTACATTATTTGGATTTGAGCCTTTTGTAATAGGGTATAGTCCCTTCAAAACTATTGACTGCATTATCTGCTCTATCTGGCTTTTGAGCCCTTTTTGTAATAGGGTATAGTCCCTTCAAAACTATTTACCCCTAATAAAAAAATTATTACTATCTAATTTTAATAGTGAAAATGATAATTTAATCTAAATATTAGTATGAACAAAAGACCAAGAATCACCAATTTGAACAAAAATCAACTGGAATGCATATCCATTATTGTATAAATGTAATTTCATTTGTTTTTGGGGTTTATCTTATACTTTTGAGTAAAATTGGATGTTTTTAATGCTTAAAACACATGCATATGGTTGAGTGGCTATTATAATAAATTTTTTATTCAAGTTTATTACGAGAAGATCAGGATTATATTGAAATGGTAACGATTATTTCTTTTTTTTTCCACTTTACCAAGTTAAATATACTATCTATAAAGCTATCACAAAAACATCCCATTTACCATGCTTTTTGGCTATAAAATTCAACAACTTCCTCATCTCGACGTAGGATGACATGTTTCTCTCAACATGTACACATCTCTATAGTTTCTTATCGCAAGTAGAAACAAATTCCCCTCTAAATGAAGTTGTCTATATCTATCCACATAATTCAATATATGCCATTATCGAGAGAAATTGTTGACATTGCGAGTATTGAACAAGGGATTAATTTTATAGATATCTTCATAGTACATTTTTTTAGATATCTATGCATCTCATTCTCTTTCTCCTTTGAGCATCCCAAAATAATTTTTTTTTCCTGATACTACTAACAATAAGACAAAAACATTCTCTTGTGTTCCTTCAAATAATTTTCCCACCCATAAAATTCTCCTCCCTTGATGCCATTCTTCACTTCCCTTCGCCTCTACAATGTTTCACCTTTGCTATTTATTATTCTATTTTTTAACTTGAGTGTTATAGGTTATAATATGTTTATAATTTAATTTTGGCAATTTTTAGTTGTTATGTTTTTCATCCATATCTTCACATAAATTTACGATACAAAGTACCAACACCAATGTTAATATAATCATTTCTTTACCCGTGAGACATGCATTAAAATTTTACTGCTAGAGAGAAATGAGAGAGGATAGACAAAATCCTTCATTATTATCACCTAGTGATTATTTCCCTTTTAAGAAAAAGGTTTGAATGAAGAACCCTTTTTTTTATTATATAAGGTAATAATACATATTTTGAAGGGATCAAGAACCCTGTACAACCGAAAGATAAATCATTGAAGCACAAAGGTGATATATCAAGGATCAAGGCCATAGAGGTCACAAGTGAAACAACCAAAGAAGCCAAAAGAAAGAAAATGTAGGGAAAACACAAAAGGAGAAAGGGCCCCTCAAAGAAAACCAGTCAAAACAACTTGACCATCTACCCATAGGAGAACCCTAACAGGTGAGGATTCATTTTTCAAAATGTTATATTTTACTCATAAATTTTTAAAATTAGGTCTGTTGAATAAAGTCCTTACAGGTTCATGTTTATTTCATTCGTCCTTTGCATTTTTAACAAATAAATTTAATTTTGATGTTAAGAGGAAACAAAGGTTAAAAAAGTAACCATGGAACAACATCAAACATACCGAGCTTACAAATAATTTTCCAAGGACTTCAAGTATTACCTATTCCTCTGCAACAATTCTCAAAAGTTACGAAAGGATTGGTGCAAGTTATATTTTTGAGATAAAGGTTTATTTTTAAGAGTTCGATAAGTTTTACTTCCAGCACTAGAAAGGGACGAGTATATAAGGAATATCCCCTAATGTACGATCACTTAATGAGTGGTTGCAAAATCTATGAATGTCAACTCCTTAATAATAATTATGATTTCAAGATGAAAAAGCTATTTTATTATAAATGAATCACACCTTATTACCAAGAAACACCCCCTTACCAAGAATGGGGATCAACGTAACTTACCCGAAACACATTCATTATGGTATACATTCGATACAAATGGATTTATAGTGTGGTATAATTCAAAACAAACTGAGAGAGAGTTAGACCAAAATCACCCCTATTGATGGGTTCCCATGACCATAGTATACACCTTTATTTAAGCACCATGTTTGAATAAATAAATTATATCCATAATTACCAAAGAAAATATTATAGTAAAAAATATTTTTCTTATCCCATAGGAGACTAATACTACCAATTTAGAACATCTGGTAAGCCCTATCTATGAATCCTCAAAATCTCAAATCACATTATCCTCAAGAAAACCAAATCTTATGAAAGAGTGAACCATCCCACAAAAAAATTATAAAGTCTGTATTGATTACCATAACCATCTCAATGATGTAAATTGTCATCATAGAAAACAAGGAGACACATAATTCGCTGCCCAATTCACTAACACTGAATATTGGATAAATTCAACATCCATCAATTGATACAAACTACATAACATCATAGCCAATCCACTGGAGATAAATAGAGCATCATGAAGGTCACTCAACCAAAGAGGACCGAATAAGTCATATGAGTCTCTCAACTAAATATGACTTAAAAAACTATCTCTGCACCAAAGGAGGATAAAATATCACACATGTCACTCCATGTTCCTAAATGCATGGAGCCATGTCAGCACAAAACCAAGGTTATGTCCTGCAGCCCCAAGCATACAATCATGACACCTTAGGCATAGCCCTATATGAAAAAAACACAACAAGAACAAAGTATAACCAACTCACAATGAGACACCAAAAACCACATAACATTCCTGACAACACTTTATCCAAGTGACCTCAAAATGATAAACCTTTGAGTAAAAAAACAGAGATAAAATTGATGAAATATCAACAAATAAAATAAAAGTGGCTAATTAGTTTCATTCAAACTATGAAAATATCTCAATAGACCAAAAATAAATGGAAGAGCCTTAAATATTTATCAATAAGTCAAATCAATAAAAATCTAGTCTCGAAATATCAATTTTACAAATATAACACAAATGGAAAATAGCCACTTCACAACCACTACACATCCTTTTGTGGGCTACCTATAGGGGTACTAGTCATCGAGTGAAAATCTTGGGATAAATGAGTAATATGGATCCATTACGTCATCGACATGATATCTACTCTCGCAGTGTAAAATAAGCCTCTATGATACCAAAAGTGGAAATATATCTCGAAGCCGTGTCCAATACCATCACCCAATGTCATAAATGCTAAATATAGGAGCTCTAAATGAGTGACCCTTTGCTGATCTACTCCATAATGGTCTCTAAGTGTCTCCCAAAGCATTATTTACCATAATTTTCTCCAAGAAAGACAAAAATTCATTCAATGATGACCTCCACGAGGTTCGACACAACGTTGAACAATGCACGAAATTTTAGAGTCCTTTACCATATGCTCATTGAGAGCCACATACACACTACAAGAAATGGAACCGGGCATAATATTATTGAATCCTCATCACACACAGATTAAATCTCGCCAAAAGTAACCCACATATTTTTAAACAAATATGATTCTCTTGTACTGATAAACCTATAGGTACAATTGTTGGAAAATTACTCGATACCAACTATAATGCATATTGTTTTCATGACCCAAAACTTATATATTAAACCCAAAGAAAAACTAGTTTTTTTGTGTTAGTTAAAAGTTAAGTGTGGATCAACCATTGTTATTTCCACATGTGTACCTATATGGATATAGGTCGAATCGAATAATTTAAAGATTTTCATCCACTATTACACTCCTAGAGCCGGTGAAAAAATGAGAGAGGATATCATGATCAAATTATTTTTGACCGTTAATACCATACTCACAAATAATTCCAATACCATAATCATCTCCATATTTTTCTTTCTAATGAAGAATAAATTAGAGAAAAGGAAGAATTGTTGTGAATTTGAGTGCTCGGGATGATCTATTTATATCCATGTTGTGCTCTCTTTCACCCAACATTTCTCGTTGGGTTAATCGCCCCAACTTCGATCTCACCTCTCCACCACATACATATTCATTCATTTCAAATAAATTAAAATATCTTTCTTGAAATTGTTGATTTGTGTTAATCATTTCCAACAGATTTTATTACTTAGTCCATGGTTATTAAACATGCAGACTAAGTGCAAGTTGTTGTAAAATTAACATACTCTAATTATTGTTTATGACATTGTTCCCTTTGCACTATTAAGATGGAATTTTCCCATATTCACATGGAATTGTTCCTTTTCACTATTATTATATGGTAATTGTGCTCTCGATGACAATACAATATGTACTTTGCATCTTAAAGCTCACTTAATATGTGATTTCCCCATTAATTTGTTGTGCACTTTTTTTTTGGATTATGATAAAAGGCAAGGGTTTTGATTGGAAGCACATCCATATTACAAAAGGCTCTTAACCGTTCAAATAAACTTGATAAATCATAAGAGTAACCATCTATCAAACAAAGGAAACCATAATATTGTGCCCTAAAAACTTGTTTCTTGGATTAACACTTTGTATTGGAAATCTATAGCCTTTTAGGACATCTTTTTCATCATAATATTTTGTTGTTTTTAATTCTTCCTTCTTATTGTTCCTGCAAAACTGAAGGGAAGCTAATCATCTTGTTTCTTAAAACTTCCATCCTTGCATCCGTACTTTCTTTTATGAATGAATACTTCTTAGTGCACAACTACTTGACTTTGATTGCAAAATGTATCTTTTTGTGTTGCTGCATTTTCACGAATGTATGGAAATATTTGCAAGCTTAATGGCTATATTGAAACCTTGTAAAATATATAAATAGATGTTTTTATTTTTGCGACATTGTTTCTTTTCTTTCTTAATCATAAGTGATAATGCCTATACATATGTGTAGTTAAATTACTTGTATAATTCAGATCATGAGAAGAAATATAACACCAAATAACACAATATTCTAGAATAATGATCTCAATATGCAATTAGAATAGCTTTTCCACTTCGAGGGAGCAACCTCCAAACCATACAATTATACTCAAAATCTCAATGATGATAAACTACTACCTACTAACCTCTATATATACTATTCTATGCTATGGCCAACACCAAGGCCGACCCACTAATGAAAATATAACATATATGAAAGAGATACATAATGATAAGAAGTTATGATAGCCACAAGTCAGCTATATACATCCAATATAAGATATATGATTAAGGCGTAACATGACCCTCCTTCGAAGCAACATTGCCCCCAATGTTGAGAAGATCTGGATGTTCTGCGCAGGAAATTTGCATCCTCCCAAGTTGCATCTTCGTTGTCTAGATTTTTCCACTTGATCAAATACTCAGTGATGATCCTTTTCCTCAACCACTTAGTGCGTTTCTAAAGGATGCATTTTGGTTTTAGGATGATTCTTCCCTCTTCATTAAGCTCAGGTAACACTGTCTGGGTTGATATTATCTATCAAATTACCTTCTTTAGGAAAGATACATGGAAGACTAGATGAATTTGAGTAGCCGGAGGAAGTTCTAGTTTGTATGCTACATTGCCAATCTTCTGTAACACTTGATAAGGACCATAATACTTAGGTGAAAGATTGTTATCCTTTTTGTGTTGTTTTAAGGACATTTTCTTATATGGTTGTAAACGCACAAAAACCCAATCACCGACTTCAAAATGTCTTTCACTACGATGTTGGTCTACCTACTGCTTCATGCGGTTTTGTGACATGGAAAAATTCTCCCTGAGACTAGAAATCACCTCTTGTTGGTGTTGAATATGTTTTTCAACTACTCAAACCTTTGGCTGTAATCTCAAAGATGAAGTGATAGATGTTGGATGGTACCCATATAATGCCAAGAAAGTAGATATTTTAGATGAAGTATGAAAGGAGGTGTTATACCACCATTCTTCCAAAGGTAACCATTGGACCCATCTCGCTTGCTTATCTGATGTAAAACAACGAAGATATCCCTCCAAGCACTTGTTTACCACCTCTATTTGCCCATCAGACTGGGGATGATAAGAGGAACTATGAGCTAGTTGTGTGCCCAAGCATGAGAACAAGTCAGTCCAAAAATTACTAGTAAAGATAGGGTCTCAATCACTTACTATAATCTTTGGTGTCCCATGTAGCTTCTGAATTGTATCCCTGAAGGATGTTGCTACTGTACTCGTAACAAATGGATGTGATAAAGCACAAAAATAGGCATATTTGGTGAGTCTATCCACCACCATCATGATTACATTTTTACGTTCTGATTTAGGTAATCTGTGATGAAGTCCATAGACACCTCTTCCCACCTCTGGCTAGGAATAGATAGAGGTTGTAAAAGACCTAGGGACTTAATTGTTTTGCCCTTATTTTGCTGACAAACCATGCATTCTGCCACAAACTTTTAGACATCTCCTTTTAGCCCTTCCCAGAAAAAATCATGCTTGATTTGATGATAAGTCTTTAAGAAGCTAGAATGACCCCCTACTGGAGAAGCATGGAGCTCAGATAGAACCCTATTTTTAAGGATTGAATTCTTACATAGATATAATCTATCTTTATACCATAAAACATCTCCTTTCCATAAAAATTTTTCTGACATGTTTGGATCTTGTTGGAGATTCTGAATGAGATTTTGTGTACCTGGGTCATTTTTCCATTCAGACCTTGCATCCTCTATCCAATCCTCCTGTAATATAGATATGGCACACAACAATGCCTAGGCAGATTCATCCTTCCGAGATAAAGCATCAACAACTACATTCTCTTTCCCTTTCTTGTATATTATCTCAAAATCATACCCCAACATTTTTGAGACCCATTTCTATTGTTCTTTTGATGATAAACATTGCTCTAAGAAGTATTTCAAACTATCATGATCTGTATTTACTTTGAAATGTCATCCCATTAGATATGGTCTCCATTGTTTCACTGTATGAAGTATTGCTAACATTTCTTTCTCATAAATTGGTTTAGAGATATTATTACATTTGAATTGGGGGCTCTCGAAGGCAATGGGTCACCCTTCTTGCATGAGTACTGCCCCCATACCATACCCTAAAGCATCACATTCAACAATGAATGTTTTTGAAAAATATGGGGTGGCTAGAACTAGAGTGGTGCACATGGCCTCCTTCAACTTCTCAAAGGCCATAGTAGCTTGCTCATTCCAATGGAAAGATCCCTTCTTCAATAAAGCTATGAGTGGTGCTACGATGCTGACATAATTCCTTACAAATCTATGATAATAACCTGTAAGCCCCAAAAATCCTTAGAGATTTTTAGGGTTTTGGGAACCTTCCATTCAAGCATGGATTTTATCTTGTTAGGATCCACTTTAACACCTTCATAAGAGACAACATGACCTAGATATTCAACATCCTTGGCACCAAAAGAACACTTAGAAGGCTTTGCATAAAGTTGATGTTGTTCAAGAGTTTCCAACACCTTATTTACATAATGCAGGTGTTCCTCCCATGTTTTACTATAGATTAATATATCATCAAAGAACACTAAAAAAACTTTTGAAGAAATGGCTTAAAGATGGAATTCATCAAGCTTTGAAATGTAGAGGGTGCATTTGTTAGTTCAAAAGGAATTACCAAGAACTCATAGTGTCCTTCATGTGTCCTGAAGGCTGTTTTATGAATATCTTCTTCCTTGATTCTAATCTTAAGATATCAAGAATGAAGATCAAGTTTTGTAAAGTAAACAACACCATGTAACTCATCTAGCAAATCATCAATTACAGGAATATGAAAATTATCTTTAACTGTGTACTTATTGAGTTCCCTGTAATCTGGACACATGCGCCAATTGTCATATTTTTCTGTACCATCACTACTGGAGAAGAGTAATCACTTTGACTATGACGAATAAGTCCTGCTTCTAACATCTCTTGAAATATCTTCTCAATCTCACTCTTTTGCATATAGGGGTACCTATAAGGTCTGATGTTGGGTGGTTGACTCCCTGGTACTAGCTGGATGGCATGGTCATGGTCTCTTTTCGGAGGAAAACCCTTGGGCATTTCACCAATAACCCCGAGTTCTCATTTATAACTGCTTGCATATCTGCAGGTATAAATGTATTGGAATGATGTTCTTCCAATGAAAATAGTTGTGCTACAAACCCTTCTACACCCTTTCTAAGAAATTTTTGCATCTAATGAGAACTTACCATCTGTGGGGACTTTTCTCTTAGTCCTTTTAGTTTAAAATTCCTCCCTTCTGACTGAAATTGCATGAACAACTCTTGGAAATTCATTTCAATGGTTCCCAAGGTGGTAAGCCACTGAACTCCTAACACAATGTCTGCTCCTCCCATGGCAATGGCATACATATTGCTAGTTAGCAAGTAATCTCCCATGGCAAGATTAATGTTATGGCATTTTCCTAAACAACTAATAGTTTTCCCATCAGCGATCATGACTTGACATTCTGGAGTTGGATAAACAAAGTAGTTCAAGCGTACCACTAACTTATGATTGATGAAATTGTGAGTACTTCCCGAATCAATCAACACTGTTACCCTCTATTTTTTTAAGAATCCAACTACTTTGAGAGTTTGGGGAGTGCTAATACTAGAAATTACATGGCATGATATTGTTGGTTGGGGATCTCCTAATTCCTCCTTTGGCTCTACCTCTTCATCTTCTTCATTTTCTTCTTCTTCAGTAGGTCCCTCAATGTAGAACAACTTATTTTCCGCACACTTATGTCCTGGTCCAAATTTTTGTTGTCACAATTAAAACATAACCCTTTGGCTCTCTTTTCTTCAATTTGTTGAGGTGTCAATCTCACTGGCCAAGGGAATGATGGTGGAAGGGTGCTACGATCTCGATAGTATCTTGATATTTTGTTTTTGATTTGAAAGAAATTTTTCCTCTGCCTTATGTGCCATGATCATAGAGTCTGAAACCTTATGAGGATTAAACATACGCACCTCAGTCTCAATTTTCTCTTTAAGACCCCTAAGAAATAAGTCATTCAAATTATCTTTAGGAATATTTTCCACCCATAAGGAAAAGGTTTTGGAATTGATGGATGTAATCTTTGACTGTTCCTGTTTGTCTGAGCTTTGCTAATTGGCTGAAATAATTCTCTGACACACTAGAACTATAGTGCAATTGTAACTCTTCAGTGAATATTGTCCATGTAACATTGAGGCCACTCTTTTTCCTTTGAGAACATAACCATCGATACCAAATGAATTGGTCAGGTTCAAGATACAACGATGCCATGGTAACCTTTTGTCCCAATGGAATCTGATGAAGATCAAATAAATTCTCCATCTGGTTAATCCAATTGAGTGGATCCTTTCCATCAAACTTACGCATTTCCACTTTTGGAAGCATGTTACGGGCTTGTAGAGTGTTTTTATTTGGATTGGTCATGTTTGTAGATCCACCATGGCTAGTTTGTTTATTACTTTGACCTAAAGATCCACCATGGTTAATATGAGTATGATTGAGTTTTGGCTCATTAGGAATGATATGATGACCCATGATATTGTAGCTAAATTGTTGAATGAAATCCTCCAATCGTTGTCCAATCTTTTCTACATCTTCTTTGTTGGCCACTCTACCTTCGAGGTTTCGCAACTCTAACTCAAGATAGCTGACCTTATTGTCAGTTGAAGTAAACCCTAACCCTGATGACTCTGTAGCTACCCCTTCTGAATCTAATTCCTCAACTATTATCTCATCCTCATCAGGGGTTTTACCTGGAGTGATGGGATTCTTTTTGCCTCTTGTCGAAGGCCCAGCCATGATGCCCCAAAATGGTAAGATTTAAGGATCAAGGTTGAAGTTTAGGGTTTGAGAATTCAATAGGAATTCGGCCAAATTTTATAAAACTCAAAGAACGAACTCAAACTAATTTTTAATCTTCTTTCTGGAAATGTAAATAACTTTGAAAAATTCCACAAATTGCACCCTATGTAGCCGAATTATGAAAAAACATAAAACCGCTATAACTTTTGCAAAACAAGTAAAAAATTATTAAAATTTTGAGGGAAGCTTACTTGACTGATTTTGCCACACCACAAGAAAAATTTGAGAAAAATTTGCTACCAATTTTGAGATATGGACGAACCTTCAAAATTAGGGTTTGACGCAGTGTTGGCCGAGTTCAAGCTCTGATACCACTTGTAATGAAATTACTTGTATAATTCAGATCATGAGCAGAAATATAACACCAAATAACACAATATTCCATAATAATGATCTCAATATGCAATTAGAATAGCTTCGCCACTTCGAGGGGGCAACCTCTAAACCATACAATAATACTCAAATGCTCCAATGATGATAAACTACTACCTACTAACCTCTATATATACTATTCCTATGTTATGGCCAACACCAAGGCCGACCCACTAATGAAAATATAACATATATGAAAGAGATACATAATGATAAGAAGTTATGATAGCCACTAGTCGGCTATATACATGTAATAAAAGATATATGATTAAGGTGTAGCAATATGGCGGTAACATGAGAGATTAGGGACCACGATATCTAACTCCTCTCTATTTTTCTATTTCCATGTACATGTAGCAGCAACCTTGAGCAATCACGAAAATCTTGGAAAGGACTTTGAGATCGAGGCAATGACGGGTTACTCGGTGATCACGTTTTCAAATTTATTTTTTATGCATTATATTTTCTTTGATAGCCATATCCCATAACTTGTGTGGTATAAATTTACTCTTTCTTTATGAATAAATGAAATCATCTTATGCTATGAGTTGTCTAACTTTCCTATACATTTCTATCTAGTAACATGATGTGGAATGAACCTTAACATCTCAACACATAATATAATTTAACTTAATCACAAGGGAATAAGTTGAAAAATTGTACTTGTACTTGATTTATTTTCTAGAAAACAAGTAACACAACTGATTGTAAAAAAATCCCACTCTACAAATTAACAACTCAATCTACTACTTTATAGTGTACTTTCTAGTATATTCCATCCTTCCCACCTTCACAAATGATGTGAAGTAGTATTAAGTGGCTCTTGTATGGTTTTTGAAGACAACCTCTTTGGGGCTTTATATGCAAGACATTGCATCCTATAACAACTCATAAAGCTTCTAGTTTCCTTACATGTTGTCCTTCAACCTGTCAAAACCAAACAACTAAATTTTTTGGTACCCCCTCAGATGATTGACAAAAAATGGTCAACATATTGGGAAACTTTTCTCGACTTGGTTTCCTACTAACTAGCTAGAACCCCTAAAAAGACCTTTTCCAGTTGTGAGAAAATTTGAAACCTTATGCAAGTCTCACCATACATTCATTCAAAAGGCTATACTACTCATAAAGACTGAAAATCCTCCACTAAATCTGAAAAAACACAATAGAAACCTATGCACAATTTGTAGTTGGAGGAAATATAAACTATTACAAGGCATTCCATTTAATATTGTAGCCACTTATTAAAAGAAGGAAATGCAGAAATATGTGTATAAAGAAATTAGAGGAAAGCATGGGAAACTATAATAAAATGTAAACTTATCTTGTCTAGAAAAAATGCTTCAGATGAATCATGTTGAATGGGATCAGAAGCTCTTCTCCATCCATTGTTGCAAGCTAGAAATCAATATGTGGCTTGCATCTAATGATAATGTAGGGTCCACTCCACAATGAATTAAAATTTTTGTGAGCACCTAGTTTATCTATGTCTTTATCCCATTTTAGAACTAAGTCACCTTCATTAAAAACTCTTGCACTGACATTATTGTCAAATGTATTCTTGATTTGAGCTTGATTTAGATCCATAGACAACATAGATTGATTTCTAAACTCCTCAAGCTCTATGATCTATTCATAACTCACCTCCATTGGCTCATTCTCTATTAATTCTACTTGTTGCATCATTCCAAAGCTGGAAGTTCTAGTGAAATTAGAAGCTTTGCTTCAAGATCATAAACAAGCTTGAAGGGTGAATTTCAAATTGATCTTTTATGAGTTATTATATTATCCCAAAAGGTTGATTTTAACTTGGTATGCTAGGTTCACTGATTTTCATATGTAGTTCTTATAATTATCCTTAACATATTATTATTTGTACTTTCAATCAATCCATTACCTTGAGGGTAATCATTGGATGATGCGCTAAGATAAATACCATTCTAAATAGCCGATGCGGCAATATTTACACCAAAAAAATATTTTGCATTATATGAAATTATAGTAGAGGGAACACCAAACCTAATTATTATGTCTTTGTACAAGTCTAAGATTCTTGTCTCATTAACTTTTTTCAAAGAAATTGCTTTAGTCCAACATGTGAAATAATCGGTTATGGTGACTATCCATCTATGGCTCAATCTTGAAGGAAAGTTTATAAGAGCTATGAAGTCAAACCCCATTGAGAAAAAAAGATTATCAATCGTAATTGGATGCGGTGGTAAGGCAACAAGTCTCTCTTTACCTATGAAGAATGCAAACTTTTAATACTTTTTTACCCAAGTATAGTTGTCTTTGAAGATTATAGGCCAATAATACTGTCCTTTCATGATCTTGGGGGATGTAGTTTTTACAGAATAATGCCCTCTTCCTTGCTCATCATGAAACTGTTCATGAAATCTTTTAACTTGGTTGGGCTCAACACATCTTAGTAATACACCGTTAATTTCCTTCTTGAATAAAAAACCATCAACCAACAAGAAAGGAATGGATTGAAGTCTGAAATAAATTATTTTTGAATTTTACCAATTTGGCGGGTACATACCATGCTGAATGTACCTGTTCATGTCCAAAATCCCATATGTAAGATGCTGATTTTCTGCATTTTCATGTCCATTCTGCATTAATAAAACATATTCCTTTCTCTCTTGCAATTCTTGAGCCAAGTGCTCACATAAACCTTTGCCTCTAATCATCTTGGTCACTTTAATGATGATGGCATACTCCATCAATTTAGTGATCCAACCCGATCCTTTCTCACTTATGTCCTTGTTCAATAAAAATTCTTTGATACTTGGATGAGAAACCATTAAATTTATACTATTGTTAGAGAGAAAATGTCTGAATTTCTTAAGTGATCTAAAAATTGAAAGCACATATTTCTTAACAAATGAGTACCTCATTTCTTAATCCACCAAAATTTGAGTGAAAAGGAAGTTGGCTCCTCCAAGCCATCTTTATTCTGTTGTGTTAACATTCCTAAAATGGTATCCATGTTAGCATAAGCATACAACATGAAATATTTTGAAAAATTTGTATTTATGAGCATTGGGGATAAATTTATTTCTTGTTTGATGGCTCAAAAATTGTTCACTCCTTTTGACTAAGTCGAATTTTGATCCTTCTTAAGCATATTGGTCAATGTTTTTGAAAGTGGAGCAAAATATGCAATTTACCTTCTAATAAAACGAATTTTTCCAAAGAAACTTTCAAGTTATTTCTTATGTTTTGGAAATGATTAAGTGAGAATAACACTTACTCTTTCTAGATCAATTTTCATACCATGTTTTAAGATGATCTGATGAAGAAAATTACCGTCATGAACTGAAAACATACACTTTTTGGGATTAAGTGACACATCGTATTCTCTGCATCTTTCAAACACTTTTTTGAGATGCGGTAAGTGATCAATTACAAGATTTGAAAATATTGTGATATCATCCAAACAAACTAAGATAAACTTGTTAATGATACCTTGGAATGCCATGTCCATATATCTTGGAAAGTATGCACCTACATTGGACAAATTGAATGAAATTTTTCTATATGCATAAGCCCCACTTAGTTTTAAATATAGTTTTAAACTATTCTTCTTCCTTGACAAGTATTTGATTGTAAGTGTTATATCTGTCAAGCAAAGAATACCTTTCTGAACCTACAACTATCTAAAGTATTTTTTCTATGGAGGGAAAAGGATAATGATCCTTAAGAGAAACCTTTTTAAATCATGAAAATTAACACATAATCTGATTTCACCATTTTTTTCTTACCAATACAAGATTAGCTACCCAAAGTTGAATACTCAATGGGAAAGATAATGGAAGAATCAATGAGTTTTTCAAGCTCTTTCCACATCAAGGGTTACAAATTTTGGTTAATTGGATTCTATTTTTGTCTAACTGGTTTTGAATCAAACTTTGATTCAATGGTATGCTGAGCTAAAGAGGATCAAATCCTCTAAAATCAGCGTATTGCCATGAAAAACATCTACATACTCTCTAACAATCTCAATGAATGCATCCCTTTCTGATTGTGAACATACCTTACCAAAATTGAGGTTCTCGCCATCAAGAATGGTGGCATTTTCATGTTGATATGTTCATATAAAGGAGGATGCTTCATTTCATCGGTTTCACCAAATATGGCTTCCAAAGTGATAAGGCCTTTTCAGGCCTGGGTCACGTGGAGAGTTGGCACTAATTTGGGTCTCTGCACTTTGGACCCAGCCTTGGTGTTGCACTGATGAGACACGTTATGGCTTCCTCCGACGCTCTTATACTTAGTTGATTTAAATGGTCGGCTTTGTCCCCTCTTTGGACTTGGGACACATGGCGAGCCTGTAATTGTTTCAAGTTCTACCTTTGAAGTTGGTATTTAAAGTTGTGCAGAGTTGACATGTGGCACCTTCTGCTAGCTCTACCTCATTTTGTCCTTTCAATGGTCGATAAGACCCCGTGGGCTCACGGGCCCATACTTGAAAACTGTGCCTTTTGACAAAGCGTGTAAAAGTTTCAAAATCCCTCGCAGACCTGCCGGCTTGCTTATAGACTTGGGAAAAATTCTGCACTTGGCCCCGTAGACTCACTTTCAGAAAAATTTCATCCTTGGGCCCGCCGGTCCGCATTTTCCCATTTTTGGCAAAAGACATCTTTGGGCCTGTCGGCCCGCTTTTCCACTTTGCAAAAAGTAATCCTTCTCGGGCCCGCGGGCCCGCAATTATACTTGTGTCTTTTTACGAAAAGGGAAAAATATCAAAATGTCTCTCGCCACCCGCTGGTCCGCAATTTCCATTGGAAAAAATCTTCTTTGGGCCCATGAGCCTACTTTTGGTAAAAAATCCCTCTAAGGCCCGTCGACCCGCAACTTGAAAAATACGAAGAGCTATAAGGACTTCTTTATATGTATGGAAAGGGAAGAAATTTCCTATCTGATGGAAATGTTTTCAAGTGGCCTTAAGTGCTTGAAATGTATAAAAATTCAGATTGAATAAAAAAGGGGAAAAATGTTGTTAGTTGACTCAAAATAAGTGTTATCTTATTTTGGTCAACAGTCCTTTGTAATATAAAAACTTGTACCACACTCCTCCATTAACCAAGACATGATGAAATATGAAAGGCACCACAACAATAAATATAGAAAACAAATGTGAAGTTGTATATTAAGAAAATGTAAATTTGGCCGTTAAGAAAATGTAAATTTGGGTGGTTAGAAAAGGTCACTTCTTAACACTTAAAATACAATTAATAAAATGAAAATTATCAATCCATAAAAATAAAAAGACATCACCAAAGCTATCACAAAAACATACAAACCCCAATATCCTCAACAATCAATAATTGATAATTGAAGTATATGACATGAAATGTAACATTACATTTATCCACTTGGGAAGTGAAAGAAATGAAGTGTATTATTCTCTGTGTCTATTTGGGATACTTCAGTTATAAAATTTAGAACAAATTTAAAAATAACTAAAAACCTATTGAGTTAAATTTGACTCCTACACCATGTCAACATTTCAAAATGATTAAAATTTAGAAATTTCATAATTTTAAATCCTTGCCACAACTTCTAACATAAAAATAACTCCTAAGACCATATCAAATGATGAGTAATAAGAACTTAAAAATAACATATATATCCTAAGTATAATAAATTTTTACCGAGATTATTATAATCCCTACATATTTTGAGAAACCAAAAATAGATCAATCTATCTTTGAAAATTAGAACCCCATAATTAGAATAACTAATTTGTTCATAACATAACTTTCCTTTAAGTCATGAGAACATCACCAAATATTGAAATGAAATTATGAAGTCTCTCTCTTCGGAATGAACATAATAAGTCTACTATTACATGGAAAAGTTTTTACAATTGGTACGGTAGCTTGTTCAATGGTTAAAAATATTATATATTTAACATATTTAGTCGTAATATATATTAATCCATGAAGAATCAACAATATTATACTATTTGATTCTTCAATAGACAAGTTGTTTTTCCAAATTTCCATTATGTCGTCTTCCTTCACATATATCTTTATAAAATATTATAAAATAATGTTGATATCTTTCCATCAAAATCGAACTAAAAAATGGTTAATTATTTTTTTGAAAATTGATAAAAGGAGGGTTTTGGTAGGGTCCCTTCCCTGTTACTACATGGATCTACTATCCAAATATAGCCATAATAATTTCAAGAAAAGAGAATATAGAACAACCTAAAACCAGCCCAAGAGTGGCCGAAAACTAGGAAAAAACCAATATACATCCTAGATTAGATCAACAAGAAACCTAAGCCAAAGAGGCTAGACGTCTAGAATTTATATTGGGGCCACAAATCCTAGTCATGGTGGGGTGGAAAAAAGCATGCGGTATTCATTTTTTAACACTTTTCCATCTGTCATGTACTCCTTTTGAAGCTATTATGTCCACCTTCCCCAAAGATTTAGTAATAAAAGAGATTACTTTGTCATTTTCGTTACCTACCAAATAAATCGGGGTTATTGAGAGATCGCATGTTCCGTGAGAATAATTACGGATCTTTCAAATGAATTTTCACGAACTGATTTTCCGAAGCTTCGTTAACCGTGCTAATTAATTTAAGAGAAGGTAAATATTTTGAAAGAGAGTGGGCGGGATTTCAACCAACATCCCTCGACAATTGTTTGAATTTTCTCCCCCTGTGCATATTTAAAATATTTGTCTCATCTTCCTAGGAGACCACATTCGAAGGGGAGGCCACGACACTGGGGAAAATATATCTATCCCCTCACAATCAAGTGATGTTTCAACCTGTAACAACACAAACAACTCATGGTCATTAGTCAAAGGGGGAATATTGGTCTGTTCAAACATCACAATATTATCCTACTTCATCTATTGTGATATGGGAATCCGTATATCCTTGCATCTGTAAGCCCCATGATTTTCTCTCCCAAATTTTCCATAGTAAAAGAGTGATTCCTCATAGACGATTTTTTACTTCTAGACCTCGTCTCTAGACATCAGGTTTATGGCCTCTGGAGGTGAAGAGCTATTAAAGACATTAATACACATCCAGCTACAATGAGTCGGACCTAGCCGACGTTGTTGGGTCAAGAGAAGTCAGATCCCCCATCGATTTATCTATTCCAGCTAATACATCCACTTCCCATAACTCCGTGGGTAGTCAGAGAATCCTTAGCCACAATAGACATGTAGATGGAGTGTGGGTTTTTGATCCCGGTCTCCATTTAACAATGGAGAAAGTGGTTATCCCATAAAACCAAGGGCCACCTTGTACAACATGATCCAATTCTTCTTCAAGAGAGAATAAAAACAAGAATATTTTTTCAAATAGGGAAAAAGTGTTGACTTGCCCAAAAAAATTTCATTTCTTTTTGATCTAGCTTCTTACTTGATCAATGTTTGGCCTAATCCCTAAAAAAAATGCCATCAAAGTTTAGTTCTACCTGCCACAAGCTCTGTTTACCACAATATATAGAAATTTCAGCTATGGAGTATCCTATTTCCATTTAGGCTTAAGCTTCTATAATGTCTCCTTTGGTTCTTTTCTGAAAACCTTAGAGGCCCACGATCCGGGCTCTCCCCTGTAAGTTTCTCAACCATGCTCCTCTGTTCTTTGCTACTCTATTATTATTATTGTTATTTCTTATCCCTAAAATTTTCTACCAATTCTATGACACCGAATGAAAAATTATACGATCCCATGATCCTCATGTACTGATTCGTGTAAAAATTAGATAAGTACAAGTGAAGTTATCCTTCAACAATGAAGGTTTAGGCACTTTTGTTTCCTTCATAGAATTTACAAAATTAGTTGGATATATATTCTTAAACAAACTATTCAAATCTCCAAGAGAGTCTGCGTATTTTCTAAACCCTACGATTACAAATAAAATAAAATAATGGAACACTAGAAACTTTGTATTCATGAAATTTCAAAGGGTAATTAATACAAAACATGTATAAATTGGGTATACAAAAGAGTAGAATAGAATATGACATGCTTCATAGTAGCATTCCGACTCGTGAACAAAATTATACCATCAATATTTATTTTGCATAATTAAAAATGGACAAATGTGCCATGAAAAACCAATCATAATTGGGAGAGGGAGCAAAGTAAATTGGTGTCAATTAGATATATATGGTTTCACTGCTTGCTTGATGGCATCAACAGTTTTGTCATCGGTCTTGAAAGACTTTACAAGAACATTGTCGCTTATACCACTTGAAAAGAGATCAGTGGGAAAAGAAACATTCCTTGAATTGGCACTCTCGAATGCACATAAAGCAATGGCCTCCTCGTTATAAAACTTATTGAGTTTAAAATGGAGGAGACCTTTGAGAAAGATGAATAGATCTCCTACCTCAACCTGTCTAACCACCATGGATTCTCCCTACCCACCATGGATTTTGTCTAACTACTATGGAGGTTTTATTAAATAATGTTGCATGTAGGCTCATCTCCTACTAAGAAAACGTGTCTGGGGGGCTCATACTCGCCTCAGAGACTTGCATTCTATTGATTTCCTTAAAATAAGATATTCTATACTATTGACATTATAGGTATGAGAAGATATCAAATAAAAATATCAATATAATCAATTTAACCTCTATCAACATGTAATTCATAATTTTAGAAAGGTAATACTATTCGGTTAGGTTGTATTTTATTATTTTCTATAAAATTTACATATACATTGTTTTTCCATCTCGAGTACACAGATCCTAGTTTTATAAAAATGGTATGTGTATTATAGTAACCTCATACTAGACGGGTACCCTTACTGTCTCTCTAGTAACTATGGTATTAACACACTTATTGATAGCAGAAGACAAAGAATTATTCAATGTATTAAACAAAAGAGCAGAGCCCCAAATATAAAGGCTGCAGGAGGAAGGAAGACAGTTATAACTATCCATCAACAAACAATGTATTAAACTAAACTAATGCTAACATTCCCCCCCTTAATACATTGTTTCTACATATGTACCACCTAAAAAAATCAAACTTTACCTTCTTTGAGAGGCTTGGTGAGAATATCTCGTAACCTTAAAATAAATAGGGCAAGATCGAGCTGAATTTGATGGTTCAATACATTCACGAATGTAGTGACATTCGACCTCAATATGCTTTGTTTGTTCATGAAAACAGGATTCTTCATAAGATTCAACACACCTTGATTGTCGCAGTTGAATGATGGGAGGTTTCTCTTCAGAATCCCTATATCCACGCAAGAATGCGACGTAACCAAATCACTTCATAAACAACTCCTCGTGTAGTGAGGTATTCAGCCTCAGTGGATGAGAGAGCAACAATAGTTTGCTTCTTGCTAATCCATGAGATAGGTCCAGATTTGAGATAAAAACATACCCGAATTGGATTTCCTATCATCAATGAGATCCCGCATAGTCCGAGTCTCAGTATATCCATGTAAGAAGAACTGATTGTTCTTTTGATACTCCTAACCAAAGTCAATGTATTCTCGGACATATCTCAACACATGCTTTGCTACAATCCAATGAAATTTCTTCGGCTCCTGCATAAATCTGGGGAGATAGCTTACTGCAAAGAAAAGATTTGGCTTGGTATAAGTCAAGTAAATGAGACTCCCTACAAGCTGCTTGTAGTGAGTGCCATCTACCTGTGGTGAATCCACGGAATCTAGATAATTGTAAACCTTTTTCCATAGGTGTGGACATTGGTTTACAATCTGACATTCCATACTTCACCAAGAGAGTCTTGGCATATTTCATCCGGAAGACGAAGATATGATTCTTCTTACGCCATATCTCTAAGCCAAGACATTAGTGAAGTAGCCACAAATTGGTCATGTCGAAGGATTTCTTTATATCATTCTTTACATCATCCATAAGTTTGTCGAACTTCATGTGATCACAAGATCATCTACGTAGAAAACTAGAATAAAATCTATGTTCCTACCTTCTTGATATACAAATTTGTATTCGAGGGGCTACGAGTGAATCCATGCTGAAATGTGTGATCATCAAGTTTTATATACCATGTCCTAGGTGCTTGTTTGAGTACATAAAGTGACTTTATCGACGACATACCTTGTGTGGGGTATGCTCATCTACAAGCCCTTCAAAGTTAGGCCATGTATACTTCTCCTTTGAGATCACCATTCGAAAATCACTCTTGACATCCATCTGCTAAAGTTTCCATCCATTTTGTGCTTCCAAAGGTGTATAGATAAATCGATGGTTTTGATCTTCATAGTGGGTGCAAAGGTCTCGTCATAGTTAATTCCTTTTTTTTGAGCATAACCCTTTGTAACAAGTCGTGTTTTTGTGTTTGTCGATTGAACCATCTACCTTATATTTTGTTTTGAAAATCCATTTGTAGCCAATATATTTCTTACCGGAGGCAGATTGACAAGTTCCCACGTCTGATTCTAAAGTAGGGAATCATATTCAAAATTCATAGCCCATTTCAACTATGGTTGGTCTAATGCCTCATGAACAGTTTTAGGTTCAGTGCTATCAAGAACTGAACTCATGAGTGAAAAATTTACCTCATGTCTGGCTTGACTTCGTGTTCTGACTCCAATAGAAGTACCTAGAAGTGAGTTAGGTGTGCATCCCCAATACTATTCTGGACCCATTTTGGACGGTGGTGTTATTCTTGCTTGATGTGAAGATGTGTTTTCTAGTGTGCCTAGATCAATGAATAAGTCTCCACTCAACTCTTCTTCTCTCTTATAAGAATCATCTTGCCCATCATCTGGATGTGTGAGCAATCAATGTGATGAGGTTGGTATTGAATCTCCATTGTGTGGTAGGGAGTCAAAGGATGACTCATCACACACCACATCTCGACTCTCGTATATTTTCTTCATCTCGGGATCCATGAGCTGATATGCCTTTGAGGTAGTACTATACCACAAGAAAATACATGGCAATGTATTTGGATCGATCTTCTTCCTTTTCTCATCCTGGAATATGCATATATGCAGACAACCAAAAACTCTCAAATGATAGATATAAAGTTTATGACCAGTCCATACCTCTTCCTGTCCCGTTTCGCATGATCTTCGTGGGTGCCCGCTTGAGTAGATACATTGATTTATGGACTCCTTCGCCCAAAAATAATCCTCCAACTTATCGGTGGAGAGCATACAACGAGCCATCTCTATGACAGTCCTGTTGTGTCGCTCAGAAATCCCTTTCTGTTGGGGAGTGTAGGGTGTAGTTAGATGTTGCTGAATGCCATGTTGGTTTAGGTATGATAAGAACTTCTTCGATACAAATTCCCCCCCTCGATCTGAGTGGAGGAGAAGGAGAGGCTTCCCAGACTACCTGGTGGCTTGCTGGTAAAATGTTTGGAAATTGGCAAATGCCTCACTCTTCTTCCAGAGAAAATATACCCACATTTTCCATGAGTAATCATCAATGATGAGCTAGAAGTATTCAAAACCTTTGAAGCTAGCTGGCAGGGGTCAACATAGATTAGTGTGTACAACTTGAAGATGTTATGTAGAATGATAAGAGCTCTATTTGAATGGACCTCTGTGTTGTTTTCCCACAAGACATCCTGAGAAAACAGGTAAGGAATGGGAGAGTGGAGGAAGCCCTCTTACCATTTCCTTAGCATTGAGTTGATGCAGAGCCCTGGCAGAAAGATGACCATATCAAAAGTGCCACAGTGTAGTGGACTCTACCATTGAAGTAGAGAGAAATGTTAGATGAAGTGACCGCATCCAAGTGTAAATAGATGGCCCTTCATAAATGCTCGAGTAATAACCGAGTCTCTTTAGGAAATGATGCAGACTTGACCCCTTTCTCGAACAAAGAATTTGATCCGGATTCGATGATTAAGAAGATGACTCATAGACAATAATTTTAGGTCAAACATGGAACATATAGCACCTTTGTGAGTGTACATCTTCGTGTCCCAAGAGGAATGATGACATCACCAATCCCGCCACAATATACTCCTTATTATCTCGTGATGATGATCCGATCTCAGTGGGCGCCAGCCATCGAGGGTATGGAACAACTTCTTATTCCTAGTCATGTGTTTGTTGGCACCCGAATCAATCAACTAGACAGTTTCTGACAGTTGTGAAGTCTGCGAGACTAGGACAATGTCTGGATGAGTTGTGTCTAGAACGTCTTCATTGGAGGAGGCATCCTACTGAGCAGCAATATCAACCTTCTGCCTCTGATTACGAGCACACCATTAGGATTTCGTGGAATATCCTTGGCCAAAAGTGCTCTCTTTGCTAGAGTTTCCATGCTTGCGACCGTTGTAATAACAGTTTGCAGTTGTGTGCGTATTCGTGGAGTAAATGTGGCACCATCGATCCACCTTGTTGTTCTATTGCTTCTAGGGTGGCCACTAAGAAGGTTGCTGATATGGATGTTGCTTCGATTCTGGGGACTGATTTGATTTCGAGGCACACCACATCCACACCTTCCAACGCCAAAGAATGATTTCTCCTTGAGCAGGTCTACTATACACAGTGTCGTCAATCACTAGATAAACTTCCACGCAGCCTTCCCCGTGTTCTCGGGTTTGGTCATTGGCTAAAGAATTAATGCCATGCCACATGTCCTAGATAACTCCAAACAAATATGTCAAAGAGCCACGTCCAACAAAGATCAAGGTTTCAATGCCGAGGTTGCTTTAGTCTTCACATGCCAAAAGAGACTTTGCAAGTCACTCGATACTAATGATAGCAAAAGACAAAGAATGATTCAATGTATTCAATTCAATGTATTAAACAAAAGAGCAGAGCCCCGAATATAAAGGCTGCGGGAGGAAGGAGGACAGTTATAACTGTCCATTAACAAACAATGTATTAAACTAAACTAATGCTAATACTTATGAAGTGATTTTTTGCCCGAAGATAGATTCCTATTGAATTCAACAACAATATTGTCTCAAGATACCTAAAGAGGTGGCAAACACACTTCCTAACCATGTGCTATAGAGAAGAGCACCATAAGGGAATTTAAAACTCTCTACCTAGGAATGCAGATCCGTCTCCTCACCAAAAAGGAATAACAGAGCGAGGCACTATATAATCAAATGGTAAGCTATAAAGTATGAGTTTTTGAATGATTTTTTTTTTGATATGGAATATATTATGTATTTCCGTAATTGGAGCTTCAACAACTCCGAACCCACTAAAAACCACTCATAAGACACACAAATCCATTCCCAAAGTGTTGCTACTCATTCTAGTTCATCCTACAAATGCTCTGGTGGTGGTATCATCAAAAACCTAAGAGAATGGAGAACCACCATATAAGGTTTCTGACAAAGCACAAATAAATTCCGTGACCATAACTCTATTGGTTTTTGTATACACCTCATTTTTTATGCTTTCCAACATTTTATGTTAAGAAATGGCTATTGAAGTAGTATCCTCCTAATAAGTCACCTTAAAGGGCCTATTAGGATTCATGTGTGATCATACATGGTCACATGGGGTAGACAAAAAAATTATAGACATGTTGATATGACGACATATTTTCCTTATCCTCACTTTATTCCCTCTATGGTTTAGATATTATTTTCTCTTATGACAATTTTTCTCATCACGTTCACTTTGTAACAATCATTTCCTATCTTCTTATTACTTTCATTCATCTTGGATCTATTTCATTGCCTTGATCTTTCTCCAACTTCCACTCCCCATTTATTTCCACCATTTCACCTTAGGTTTCCTCTAACACCGATGCAATATCCCATGGATAATTGTCATTACCCAAATTCATTCAAGTCGAGCATATATGCTTGGTCATTCTAGTTATTCTATTGTCACTCATTCATCATTCTAATAACTTAACTCTACTTTTATATTGGACATTTACACACATAATTACATATAGTTATTACAATTATGGTTGCGGAGCCTCCTATTTTGTATTTGGGTCACCATAATGAATTATAAATGTAGGTATTTTTCTTTAGATTTCCCCTTCTCCACCCATAGTTACTATCTCTCACAATTGTTTTCTTTGGAAATGACCATTCATCAATGGTTGAACACTATAGGTAACTATTTGTTACCCTTATTTTTACTTTGTTTATTATTTGTTATTATGTTGATAGTTGTTCATTCATTTCTACAGATTAGGGTATATCTATGTTTGACTTATTTTATGCCTTTATCTTATTATGTAGTTCCCCTTGGATTTATCCATATTTTGATATCCTATTATTCTAAATCTGACTAATGCATCTCTCTTTATCTTATATATAGGCCTTGGAAACCTATATCTACCTTAGGGATAGTGATACCATCCTCTAGAATTGCAAAAGTTACACACCTTGAGAACGTTTAGTATCTATATCTTGTGTGCAGGCATAGATTTTATCCCCAAAATTTGAGAAAATTATTAGGGATCCATGTTTCTTATTCTACCCTAGGTTAAACAAGATTCAACCTAATTTTTCATTTTCTCTATATTTCATAATCAATAAAAAAAACTACATAAATTCCTTATCAGAGTTAATCTCATTTGTAACTCATTTTTCTTGACACCATGTTATCAAACTCTATAGAAAACCTACATAGCTTATAATGTAGTTTATCTTACATAATTCATAATTTACCCTTCCTATCACCACCAACCTCCATGTTTATCTCCATGAATGAGCCTATTAAGGATATTGAAAAACCACTTTCTCTACAAATGATTCATTAGCTCCTCATCAACATGTTCAAAGGTCCTTAATAGGATCTTAACACTTTTAGCATACATCAAGACTTAAAATTCAAATAATGATCTTCTCATCTACAATCACTTCCAACATGAACATACCAATTTCACCTTAACTCTAGTAATGATCTTCCATACTTTAATCATTGTATCCACCATTAAAATACCAATTATGTCAGATAAGAAAATTCTAATTACACTACCAAGCATAACTATAAACATTCTCATTTTCATGAGAAGATCATCCATGCTACGCTTAGACTCGATGCCATTAATCTTAGTAGATACCTATCTCGATGCCATTTACTAGTCTCGTGTGGTACATGAATAATCATGTTTATGTCCTTTCACCATCCCAAAATAGCATCAACGTTGTAGTACTTTAGTAGATCTTTTTTCTTGATTTCATTCTAGCCAATAGTATTGACCTATGTACTTTTAGCATGGCCAAGTCTTGTAGAGAAAAATGACTATCTTTTTCTTTTTCTCACTTTTTGGGGCTTCTACCAATGTGTGTTCCTCTCTCACCTCAGTCCTGGGAATCTATATGTTCTTACATTTTTCCTTTTCCAAAACTAATAACCTCCTAATTTCATCACATTCTTACAATTGTTGCATCTTATGATTATCATTATGCTCTTCCTCTAGCTTGGGTGCATCTCCTAATTCCTTCTATCTCTATTTATCCAACACTATAATCAATAAATCAAACAAATCCAACTCCAATAAATATTTAAAGAATAAAACTTTACCATCTAGAATCTTAGAGACTATCATTCTCCTTATTATCTACTTCATCAATCTAGTGTTTCAATATATTCTTATCATTCTAGAGACTCTCTAACGACCATCAGATCCTATCCTTGATACTTTGGTAATATATATATCTATACTTATAGTCCTAACTCAATGAAATCACATCACAATTAATTAATTTTATCTATTTTTTCATACTTAGCGCATCCACCCATTGGTTTTCAATGTTATAAAATGTTTCTATCTACCCATTGGATATCATCCTCAATTCTCTCTACACAACCTTCATCTCATGGCTTCACAACTAGGTGATTTATGTCTTATTTTAATGATTATCTTCTAGTGTTTCTTCTTAGTCTTACTCTTAAAGTTACATGCAACTATTGTACCAACCATGGAAAATATGAGAGAATCATTAAGGTTAGTATGTGGTAGGTCTATTCCATTTGGTGGAGTTCATTATTTCTTTCCCATAATTTCATTATAACATTCACTTTGTTGAATTGAGGTGTTACATCGATATTTTTACACAGACTATTTCATGTTTCACTATTATGAAATGTGATGATATTTAGTTGGGGCATATGTATGCACCTAATTTTCATGCTTTCTAACCAATTCTATTGTGCATGTGATATAAATGCATTGAGAAAGTTCCTCAAGAGGCCTACCATGATAGGGATGCGATCAAATTTAGTCATGTAGGCTACACAACAACATTTGAGAGATGTCACTATTATGTCATGTAGTTATCTTATCCTCACTTTATTACCTCTCTTATTCACATATTGTTTCCTCTTATTTCAACAAAGCTTGTATCATTATGTTCACTTGCTTACACTCATTTCAACACTTATTGTTTCTTTCTATCATCCCGAACCTTTGGTATTTCATTTATTATTCTTTGGCTTTCACTCTCCATTGTTTTCCACCATTTAAGCTTAGGTTTCCCCAATGTTTGACAAAAATGTCTATCAAATATTTTTTTGGATTGGTCGTTACCATGGTAGTGGCCATCACCCAAGAGTGATCATATCGGGTATATATAATTGGTCATTCTAGTTTTCTATCATCCGATATTCATCATTCTAAGAACTTCACTCTACTTTCACATAGTAAATTTTATAAAATATTCATATGTTAGATTTGGATGTTTTTAAAGGTTCCCGTTTTACACCCGGGTCACCATAGTGAGCTAACACTAGCAGAGGTCTCCTTCTTGAGATTTCCTTTCTTCATCCATAATGATTCTATTTGGGTGTTTTTTTAAAGGGGATCATGCATCAAGGGTCACACCACAGTTAGTACTTCCAACCCTCCTCATCACTTATATTTATTTATTGTTGTGTGGATGGTTAATCATTTATTTCTATATATTAGAGTATATGCAAGTTTTCTTTTATCTATTCTTTTTCTTATTATGTTGTGCCCTTGGAGTTACCCATCTCTTAAACTAATAGTATTCTTAATCCTAGTAGGATGCCTCTTTATATTAGCTATAGGCCTTGAAACCTATGGCTCCCTTAGGTTAGGGCTACTACTCTCTAGAATTACGACACTTGCATTTCTTGAGCACCTTTAGTATCTACATCTTATGCATAGACCTAGATTTGATCCCCAACATTTGAGAACATCGTTGGGAATCAATATTAGCCCATCATATAGTTTCCAACCCAACTATACTAACAAAGATGCCAAGTCATGTAGCTCCCAAACACAAAACACCACTTTTGGTAGTAGCTTTGGTACCTTTGACTTTAAAGAAAATGTTTTCCTAAACCATGTTTCTGCTCTTGTAACAAAGATAAGAACCCTATCAAATCTCTAACATTATCAGCTTATACTCATATCAATAAGCA